>ML210289.1:0-80137 GCA_004369085.1 Coprinopsis marcescibilis
GGTGGGAACGAGGGTGGGGGATCTCAAAATGTATGGGATTTCCCGGTTTATGGGTTAGCACCGGTATGGTTTAAGACGGTGTCGACTGTAGTGCTACCGTGGGGCAGAATGCGACAACGGAAGAAAAGTTGGCGTCACTGCAGCAGCGCCTTGTCAATCTGGAGCATAAAGTGGCGGATGGTCTGGCTGCCATGGACTTGAAGGTCGAGGAGAAGCTTGCGAGGTTGGAGGTTCGAATCGAACAAAGGATCTCCATCTTTGAAAATAACTCAGAGAGGCGGTTCGATACACTGGAAGCGTTGCTTAGGCAGGTTGCGGCACAGACCTCTGAACTGCCTTCCATCTATGGGCAGCTGGTTCGAGAACACCTCAGGGGTGTTGGTCTCGTTAGCCCCAGGCGATAACTAGTCATTGCTTTCTCCGATTTCATCCATTATTGGTTGCTGCGACTCGGGGTAACGGAACTACACAACCTTGTTTAATACCAGCAAGTATTAGTTGAATTTGCGGAAGAATCTGGATCTTGCGAAGCCGCTTATGTATGCGCTCGGAAAGTTGATTCAGAAATTTCCCGCACCCAACTGTGTCGCTTCTATGTCTCAGAGTTCATTTCAATATGACCTTTATCTATGACTTCTAATGCAGCCTACAAGTCAGTGTGACTATTGAAAGAAAGGTAATTGTGTGTACTCTGCAATGACCGACAACATCGGGCTGTGAGGTGTTGCGTGTGGATAAGACCTATATCGGGGACTCACCGGTCACCCACAACATTTCGCACTCATTATCATGGTGGAGGCCGAATAAAAGTTGGACAGCAGCGCAGGCCCCTTCGATTATCGAAGATCATCCAGTCCGTCAGCCCAAGTCCGAACTTCGCGAGATCAAGACCAAGGAGGCGAAAGCGCTGATACCGAAGAGATTATTACTACTGATCCAGCATTTTTTCTCTTGTGTGGACGTTGTCGGACGAATGTACTTGCATCGGTTACGTACACCAATTGTAGAGTACTGTCAGTGCACACTAACGTTGTTCTTTTTTGTTGACCAACCTCCGACAAGTTCGTGATATCATATTATCATGATTGCAATCTTAATCTCGCACTCTCGCACTCTCTGATCAGGACATGTCCTAGAGCCATTGCGGACAGACGCTGCTGCGAAAGGGCTACTGGGCTCGATACAGGCGCGGCTAGTTGATCATAGTAGTATGCTTTCTCACTGCTTTCTCAGATAGGCTGGACGCTCAGGCTGGAGAAAAAGGTAGGGGCGTATGCCCCAGCCTCCAACTTCCAATTGTATGTAATCACCTCAGCAGTTGTGCGCCGGCTTCATTACCCCGAGAGAGTCGTCATGCACAGTCCGACGGATCTGTTCCTTAATTCTCAGTGGCTGTCGCTGACCAGGGTAACGGTAACGCAGCCATTGCATGCGCAAGCCTGAGGGACAGTGGTCTACAGTGGTTTGTCATCCGGGGCGCTCAGCCATGATACCCTCAGGAACACTTTCGAGGATACAGCATCGTTTTACTGCCCCCAAATGTAATTCATGGGCTCAAGGACGAGTATTCCTTTCAAGCAGTCTCCGTCAGTCTCCGTCCCGTCCTTGAGAGATGATTTGATGCGCATCAGATGGTGGTGGATCTAGGTGATCAGTGAGTCTATGGAAAGGGATCGTCTTTATCGTTTGGACTTGGTTATGTAGCACTAAGCGGCTATTATAGTATAGTCGCTCACATTCTTGAAAGTCGATGCAGTCGTCTCTAACTCGTTCGACATGGATACGGGTGGCAAACAAGGATCCATCAGTCGATCATCCCGCATTGTCAAGGATTCATTATGTAGCAACCATACGTTTGCAAGTCCTGATGGTATCACCAACGAAGGGGCGTCTTGGTCGTTGATCATTCTTGCCCACCACATCTGCGAGCTGAATTCTTCATGTTTGGCCCTCAATTCGCATGCCGTTTGCGCCGAAGCATACACTCTGCTTCCGTGGCTTCTATTCCCGGTGTCATTTGTTCTTCTGCATCGGGTACTAGGCGGCGGTAAGAGGGTAATGAAAGCAGTGCCCCGTGACAGAATCCTGGTTTAGATCTGCCCCAGCCAGGTTGCATCAAAGAACAGTTGGTCGACGACGCAGCCTGGCGCTAAGGTGCTGCTGTTGAGAATCATATCTTCTCATGTCAGCAGTGCCTTTCTTTCCTTTCCTTCCACCACAGTCAGGCCTCACATATAATCGCGGGGGGACAAGTTCCTGGACGTTGAACGTCTACCATGCGCTCATCTTGTCGCCTATTAACCACTTGGGCTTTTGCGTGGCTTTTGCTGATCAGGGCGACGGTCGCCCAGGATGCGACGGTGCGCCTTACGTGAATTTACACAAACCCGCGACCCGCCTAACCCATATCTCTCCTTCTGATGTACAGAAGAATGCAGACTATGTGCGCGCTGGTTTGGCACTGTAATCTCTAGGCCAGATACTAATGATGTTTTCCATAGCTGAAAGGGACGAACGGCGTGTGGTCATGTACGCTGCAGGACACCTTGAACCAGGATACAAGATGTGATCCATCGATTCGGCGGCGCAGATGTGAGCTTGTTCCACTATATGGAAGCTGCTTAACTCGGAGCTAAATGAAATTTCGACTTCCAGCTTTCCATCTCGACAGTAGACAAGCCCCAGGCGAATCAGAGCGTTTCAACCCGAGACCGTCTCCTTGTCGTTGGTGCGCCCGGATCACATTCTGGCCTGTTTATCTGACCTCATGACTCCTTCTACAGTAACAACATCTACTTCAACATATGGAGCGCATGCATTTTGACGAGCAACAACAACAACACGCTACCTTCTGTACCCGACTGGGTCGAAAAATGCAAGCAGTCGTCAACAACCTTCGAATCGAATCTCCTCGTAGCGACCTTAGGGTCGATTGAGGTTCCAAATTGGGCGCAAGTACCTGTTGTGGGGGACAAGTTCGATATTATGAAGGCGGTATTAGGTGCGTTGCATCTCTCCGATGCCTATGTTTAAGCGACTGATGTTTCCGCTTAATTCCACCCTATGTCCCAGTCGCCCATCAAGAGTGGAGAACCATCCAAATTGTTGCACCGGTTATCTCAGCTGTCGTGGCCGTCATCGCCACTTGCTTGGCCTACTATTTCTGGGCGAGGATAAGAGGGAGAACACCTCATTTTACAGCTTTTAGAAGCAAGGTTTCAGAGAGCTTCAACGTCAACTCGGTCTTCGAGCCGTCATTGAAGCCTGTCCGTCGCGAGGAGCCCAACGACGGGTGGGTAATCGACCAGAACGAAGATCCTCCAAGCTCTGTCCAGCAAACAGTACAAATCGCCTCCATCCCTGAAGTTGTGTATCAACGAGCAAAATTGGATGATCCCGATCAGGGAAGGCCAGCAGGACATCGAAAAGACAATTCGCAATCACAACAAAGCAAGCAAACAACGCATGTAGATGCCAGGCCAATATCAGCTCTCGACCTTACGGACAACTCCAACGGGCGCACAACCCCACCCCCCATGTCAAAATGGTCAGATTCTGATCATCGCTCCCACAACCTGCAATATCACACATATACGCCTCAGCATTCGAAGCGTCTTCCTGGTTCTTCAACCATCAACACCTTCGTGAGCCACCTAAAGGGCGTACCCTCTTCGATCAACCCCTTCAAGTCGCGCCCGGCTCCTGTCAAGCACGTCCTCCCAAGCCATGGCTTCCGACTTGACGACCATTCTGACAAGGCTACTGAAACCACCTTCTCCACTGAAAGGCGCGAAACACAGGATAGTTTCTTGTTTGGGGGTACATTGGGAAGCGGTTACCGTGGACAGCAAGGAGTCCTGGTCAACGGGCACGATATAGAGGACCATGATGAAAGGCTCACGTTGATATCCAACGAGGAGCGACAGCACAATCGCGTCTTCCTGATATCCAAGACTCCCGGGCAAGACTTCAGTATTCACAGCGCTGGAACCAAAAGGGCTCCCAGCAGAATGAGCCACGGCCAGTCCACTGTCGATGGGAGCAATATTCAAATCATCACTCCTAGCACCACCACATCGCATGGAGTCCCTTGGAAAGGGTTCTGGAGGCGTCAAAGTGGTTCTAAGGTGAGTTAATGGGACATCTTGTCCTAGCCTCAGAGTCGCATACTAAAGTTTGCAATAGAACGAGTCTCCTGCTTCGGTGCCACCTGCTCCCAAACATCCGCCCCCTGCCGCCCCTCCATCGACAACCAACATCAGCACCCCAAGATTTCCTCTTGCCAACATCGAAGATCGGTCTACTCCGAAGATGAAAAAGCCACTTCTCCCGACTAACAACTCCTCCATCACAGTCAACACCATTCGTCCAAGTTCGCCAGCCCCGGGAGCGGTCAACGGTCCTTTGTTCCTCCAAGCTCCTTTCCGGACGGGTGTATATGACCAGGAGCGTTATCCAGCAAGGGACGATGAGACGAAGAAGAGTATCAATGGACACCACAAATTCGCTTCCGAGTCAAAGATCTCACTGTCTAAGACGGCGGATGATGACAATGATGGACAGGATGTCCGACCTCCTCGCCCATTGTCCATGCAACGGACAGGCAGCTCGACCCGTACCAATGGCACAGGAACGCTCCACCCACCGACGAGGAACCATGGGAGAGGCCTGCAGGAAGACGACGCAGCTTCTTTCTATCTCACTCCCAGCTCACCGCCCACCCATCTGAGAAATCTCTCCCAGGAAACATTGCATCCCAACCGATCGAACCCGGAATTGTTGTTCCCTTCGTCCGTGAGGGCGGTGGGTTACTCAGGTGGAGCTTTTGCGCCGATACCCCCCGTACCTGTTCGAGCTTCTCGTCCACTGCCCCAGCCTCGATGATATTTTCTTCTCAACTTTCGCTTTCGATTTTCTGTAGTGAAAATCTCGGACACTTGTTCTGTTGCTGTAGGATTATTCTGGTGCCTCACGATTTTATGAAGATCCGTGTAACGAGTAGCGATGAAAGAATGTAGCCTGTATTTTTAACTTGTATTGTGGCGGATTTGGAAGCTGGGGTTCTGCCATCCGCCTGCTTGAGGGTTGGGAACGATCAGGAAACCTTGAAAATCATGACTCATGATCAACCGGTAAAGCCTGTTAGTCCCATCAGAGCTCGTGCCCTTCCGATTCAATTCCGATTGCACTTCCTTCCCCGAACAGGTATCATTAAACTAACTAAGGGAAGAATCTCAACCTTAAATTGGGCAACCACTGAATGATATTCTCATTGTAACGTCAACCCCTGTCGACCCACCGAAGCGTCTCAGTCACAACATTTGCATTTTGAATTTTGGGTTCATTCAAGGCGCAGCATTCACACCCTTAGATAATGACGGGTATCGCGGGCAATGGTGTTTCAAAAATACTGGCAGGAGGTTCATCCGCAGCTTGAGAAAGTGCGGTGATGATACTATAACAACGAGCGAGCCTTTCTCATCATCACCACCATGGATGCGTTGAAGGATATTGCTTCTCTTGCTCTCGAACAGCCACTGTCACTCGCGATACCAACCTACCGTCTCCTCAAATCGAACCAACCTCCAGGAGAATTGGAATCAAAGCAGATAGCCAAACGATTGGGGAAACTAAATCCGGGTAAGTTGATCACTGTGGTGTTGCACCGTCGACAAGCTGATCTGAAGCTTACTATTTGTAGCCAACAAGCAACACGAACGACGGGCTTCTCGCATCTTGAAGGCCATCATTTCCCCAACACGTCGGGTACCCCCTGAGCTACTCGAGCAGATTTTCGAGGCCGCTGTCCAGCTGGACCGAGAAGAACACGGGCTATCTGACAAAGCGCACAGCTCTTTGGTGTCTATTTCGGAGACCTGTTGCCTATGGAACAGTGTGGCCAGGAGTACGCCTTTTCTTTGGCGTCAGCTTCCCAGCGCAGACTTTGCGGACCTGTCAGACACGACGAAAGTTGCAAGTCGAGTAGACGCTGCAATCTCGCGGTACCTCCCGTTGTCCAGGAACGATCCTATTATCTTTAGATATGCAACCTCCCGCTATACCGCAAGAGAGCCTGACATGCAACTACTGTCAGAAAGTACGTTAAAATCCCTCATGGAGGTGAGCAATCGGTGGGGCTATGTCGAGATACAGGCGCGTTTCGACAAACTCGCTGCGACCCTGCGTCCAATCAAAGGAAATATTACATCCCTCCACACGCTTTCCATCGCTCCAGATCCCTACGACAACGGCCCAATCTCACGCTCACCGTACGATGTATTCAGCGATGCACCCAAACTGGCGGAGGTACAATACAACATGCCCAGTTCGTCTACCGACCCGGATACCCAACCACATTGCATATCCCTTCTCTTCAAGTTGCCCTGGACGCAGTTGACGAGCTACTCCGAAAGGAGCTCACCCTCAAACACAGCGTTCGATACAATGTGTTCCTCGACAAAAAAGCTCGAAACCCTTGTGATCAGGGCTACTCCAGTTCTCTCTCTCTCCCCCACTCCAGCTACCCCTTTGCATCCTCGCACGGTAATGCATTCCTTACTGTCGTTTGAGCTGGAGGTGCCAATGTGGCAAGCTCCTACCTTCCTCGACAGCCTCGTATGTCCATCTTTGCAACATCTGAAAGTAGCCGGGGAGAGGAGAACAAGCCGGTATATGTCACCTAGTACCAGCGAAAAGATGAAAGGCGATATAGATGCTCTATCATCTTCAATCTACACGTTCCTCGTCGAATCGGACATCTCGCATTGCCTAACCACACTCTGGCTTTACTTCGGAGGATACCAGGAGGCAGAAGTGCTCTATCCTCTGCTCGCCGCTGCCCATGCTCTGGTTCAATTGGATCTTCAGCTTGACGACCTCGAGAACCTTGGACAGTTAACTTCGGTCCTATTGGGTACCGAAAATGGCTCGAAAATGTCGTCGAGACCAATGACTACCAGCCCCCTCCTCCGGTTCATCACTTTGCACCTTGGCGATAAGGATCCAGACTTGGTTTTCAAAGTCCATCGACAAGCCATCTTCGAGGCTGTAAACGTCGCTTGTTCGACACGATTCTCACAACAGGAGCAAGACTGGGGCGATACGGATCGTCCGGCATTGGAGCGATTCGGGATCACATCGTGCTGTCCGTCCCTCACGAACACCTACTGGCTTGCGTTCGAAGGACTTCTCCCGTCCAGCTATATTCCTCAAATGAACCAGGAAGGCACAGAGGAGTGGTTGATGAAGTCCTGGAAGATGAATCTATGGTCATATGTCCATCCTCTGGTGCAGAACAGGTTTCATGTGGGGCACTCTGCATACCAATGGGCGGCGGCGGGTGTTCTCCCTCGTGCTTCAAAGTCGGTCGCAATGGCGAATATTCACAGTACTATCAAGCAGATGGAGAAGCATACTGTTATCAGCTGGAAGAATCTTCTGGTGAGTCGAAGTTAAACTAGCGTCAAGTGATCAGTGTTCGATGACAGTACGTTTAGCGAACGCAAATTATCGAGCTTCTTGAAGCGTTCGTCCATGTACCTCCATTGTCTATGGAACTCGACGCAAGGAAGTTGGCCCAGTATCAGAAGCGGACAAGACACATTGTAGAGCGCTGGAAACATCTCTCGAGTGATTGGTATCGTGGTCAGAGCCGCTGGGCCAGACACGGAGAAGGGGTGTTAGTTTACCGTTATTGCTCTTCAAATGCTCCCCTTCCACAACCGCCGAAATTGTGTCAAGACAGCGTATTTTCTTATATGAGTTAATTTAATGTACCATAGCATCGACCTTGCTCGCTAGGTCCCTTCCACCTCCATATTACTAAGCTGAACATGGTTTTTGAAGGTTTCAAAATGTCGCATAGATACACTGAGATGTTCCAAGTCTGAGAAGTTCTGCACGTTTCAAGCTCTAAGTCCTCGAGATTGATTTGATTACTGACCACCAAAAATTGAGCAGGGATTTGAGCGCTTGAGCAAGGGTCGCTTAGTCGCGGAACGGGGCTTCTGGTCAATTTAATGCAGCACGTAAGTGTTTCAGAAACTCACGATGGACGTATGGGCGCATCCCGGGTTCGAACCCCCAATCTCCAGCACAATGCTTTGGTATTTGTGGCTGTGACGACAATGATTCTCGCGGACGCAATTGCAGGGAGCACAACATCTTCGCCGTCGACAACCACCATTCAATCCGGATATCGACTTTGCAGGCTGAATGGACGCACAGACCACTCAGCAGGATGCACCTCCACCATCTGTTGATGAAATCAATGACAATGTCATAACGGATCCACCACCACCGTACCCAGATCCTGCTAGGCGGCGCAGTCATGGGGGAAGAGTCTCATCTGGCAACCGTTCACGACGCAGCGGACACAATCTGCATACCATACAGACCGACTCGTCTATGGACTCATATGGAGAGTTGGATGGGATACTCGCGACACCATCGCAGGGGCTGATATCATCGGGGCCGAGCACGGACGACAACGACCTCGATGCGGAACGGGCAACGTTCCTTAGCCCACCCAGTCCTTCGCAACTTCAGCGGAGTCACAGACACCCTGGGATGGGAGGCCGACCACCATCTATTTCCCATGCGAGTACGCTGTCTGCGGCCCCGTCATTGGCCCATACAGTGTTATCGCTCTTCCAGCTTGAACAAGACCACGACGATGAAGGTGGTGTTTATCTGCCAGATGAGGGCTTCTCGGAGCAGCACCTGCACCACATGCTTGAAGAAGAACGGGACGATGGGCTTTCATTGCACTCTACGAGGAGGAACGAATCGAAACTGGCGCGTTATTTCCGGCCGATGGGGAGGCCGCTCTATTATCGCGCACTTATCCATCTTTTGTTCATAAACTTCCCATATGCCCTTGCAGCATGGATATACCTGTTTGTGTTCACCCTTGTAAGATGACATTCATTTTCGGATCGTCTTGATTCTAACGTTCGTGTGCAATAGACGGGTACGACGCTGCTGGTAGCACTCCCACTGGGTGCTCTGTTCTGCTTCCTTGACCTGCTAGGTGCCAGACTGTTTTCTCGGGGAGAGCTCGCCCTGCAGACACGTTTCCACAGCCCACTCTCCTATCCCACACCATACCCTCCTAGGCCCATCTTTACTCGTTATCGCGAGCTCACTTCCCAAGAAATCGAAACAGGCAGAATGGCCTCTTCGCGGCCCGGTGGCTTAGTTAAGGAAAAATCTTTCTACAAGAATGCCTACGCTATGGTACGTTTTCTACGACTCCATTTCGGGCTGCGCTGTCATGTTTCTAACACAACACAGTTCACAGACCCAACTTCATATCAAGCACTGTTCTATTTCATCGTTATCAAGCCCGCTATCACCCTGGGACTGCTGTTGTTCATCCTCATTTTCGTCGTTCCAGCCATTATTTTGGTGATACCGGCGCCTGCCGCGCTCAGGGCCGTTAGAAGACTAGGAAAATGGCAGGCTAATATTGCTGTGGAGGGGTTGTATTTTGCTGTTCGGTGACCCCTTGATAGACTCTCGCTCAGGCTGCAAAGACTGACACATCGCATAGTCGAGGTAGATTCAAATATAATTCTACATGTACATTAACATTAACTTCGGGGTTTTACTACCTTGCTAACATTGATATACCTTTCTATGCCATGGATTCATTTCTGTATTTGATCCTCACTAGCAAACTTGCATGGGCCAATTCAAATCGTGCCACGCCATCAAAAATGAGTTCGAACCTCCACCGGACATCCTTTTTGTTTTCAACAGTTCTCTTATCCAAAGATCTCAATATTCGCCTGTATAGTACTTACGTGCTGAAGGGTTTTTGAATGCCTAACCTCTGGAGCATCAATCGTAACACATCGTCGCTGGCTATTATACTATTAGTACCATCGATTTCAAGTTGGTAACGCGGCTCCTCTTGGGTAACTCAGTGTACTTGTTGAGAAACACACACAGCAATTCACCGTCTGAGCCCTTTCTCAAGCTGAAGTGTACACAGTACACACCGCAAAAATTGGTGTGGACATTGACAACGATCACGCGGTTTCTGGTGGGAATTTACATTCACCCCCATCGCTTTACATTCATCGCCGTCGCAATGACGCGAAGTCTCCGCCTTCCCTTGTCTTCCTTCTCCCATGACCGAGCACCGGCTCATTGTCGATTTCCCCCCAGAGCTGCTTCCTCTGGTTGCAGCTCATCTACCACTGGGCCGCACTCCAGCAACACTACTTTCTTTGGCACTTGTTGACCGGCAAACATCGGAGATGGTCCTACCTGTGCTCTGGGCGACCCTTATCCTCAGAAACATCCCGGATACTGTGAATGCACTACAGAGAATTCTGGATGATCCAGACAGAGGGCTGTTTGTTCGATCTATACACATCGACACGCCTTTTTCCTCGGACAACAGAGTCCAAGATTGGTTCGAATCGTCCCCTGCCATCATCGAGGGCAGGCTTCGAAAGCTTATTCAAACAGGTTTGCTACCAGCCTTGCATACTCTAGAAATACGGGAACAAAGGTATAGAAGACATTTTGGGTCTTATGATGCACCTTTCTGGAACGACCTCCGTACGTTCTGTCCAAGGATACAGACAATGGCATTGACCAACGTCAGTAGCCATAGCAAGCGAAAGGGGGTACCATGGCTGATAGATGCAGGTGTACTTAACCTGAAGGTGTGTATAATCTTAACTGTGATGTATGGCAAAACCGGTCAAACAAGCCACAGAACATCAGGAGCCTCACAGTGCAGCGATGTGGGCGCATGTCCCTCGTATTTCCGGAACTCATGCGATACGTTGGATCGATTGCCTCAACACTTCACACTTTCATCTTCGACCCCGACATCAGTGCATGGCCAATTAAGCCGTGTTCAGCTACGCTGGACTTGCTTTTCGATCTTCACCTCCCAGTCCTCGAACGCATCACTCTGCTAGGCTTCCTCATCCATGATCCGAGAAGAATGCTTCCGTTTTGGTCTCGCCACACCAACCTGGAGTTTATCCACGTCTTTCCTGCCAGCAATTTAATGCGGTTCCTCTCTCCTGATGCCCAAACCCTTCCAAATTTCCTTCCCAAGCTAAAGCATCTCAGAGTAAGCATCGTAAAACATTGTTTTCAGAATCCCCTGATAAGCTACTCATTCCTATATCCGTGCATCTAGGCTCGTTTTGAGGACGTGCGGCTACTGTCTTCAAAACTCCATCAGCTATCCAGCCTCTGGGTTCTGAACTCGTTCAACTGCCAGGTTGCCTACCTGATACGCGAAGTAATCCCAGCCGGTCTCCCAAACCTCAAGAGCCTCAGTGTACATCGTCGAGTCCATCTACCAAATTCGCTGAGATCCTTTGCGCCCTTGTCGTCTGAAGGCCTATACTGGCACGAAAAGGCGGATGGGATATTTTCTTCTACGTATCCCAGCTCACCCCTTGAAAGCGAAGGAGATCAAAGTCGACCTCGACAGGCCTTCATTGACAGTTTTGTGGGCTCGGTTCTACGCGGTGCCCCAAATCTTGTAGAGTTCCGTATAGCGCTGTCACATGGGCCTATCAAACTTGACGGCTATGTGGGTGGATCTGTTTCCCTCTGCTACAAGGTATATCTAACTTGTCGCTTTGAACGTGGGGTTCGCAGACACAGATACCAGGCTTAGAAGATGTCATGGCCTTTCAGAGTCTGCAGAGGTTCTTCTTCTTTCAAGAGCCGAGTCACCGGGTTGGTCTTTCTAAAGAGGCACTTGTATCAAGTGCACATACCCTGGCCAGGGAGAAGTTCAACAGTAACTTCGGGGTAGACTTTGGGGACTGTGATGCGCACACAGAAGCAGGCCCCAACACTACTCTACGAGGCTACGTGAAAGTCCATTTCGAGGAAAATACGTGCCGTAAGTGGATCAAAGCAGGCAGGATGATGGAGATCGGTCAGGAAGACCAGATCAAGGAGCCGCTGATCTGTTAACAACATCAAGAGTAACCCGTCCAAAGGGATAAATAAATATCAAGTTTTTTCCTAGCATTATTGTCATTTATTTCGTGTCTCGACATCGAAAGGTGGGCAGGGCTTCAAATGAGGTGCTTGTTCAGTCCTGCCGAATGTCTTTGGCTGTGCGTTGAGGTAGTTGCCTCACGATAGAAATTGGCGAGATATGCACATTGAAAGAGCTGGAATTTATGCACATGGCTCTGACGAAGCCTGACGAAACACCAGAATTGATGGGGCGGTATTGAGCGGTATTGGTGATACTAGCGCTACAAGTGGTTCATTTCATATGTGCGGTGTTGTTTCGATTACGCAGAGGATGGACGCAGCTTGCTCAAGGACTTGAACGGTAGAGACTTGACCTAACACGGAAGCTGGGCGATAACGATGCACTGGACTCCGAGTCTAGTGCATAGTTGTAACTCAATGTTCAACTTGAGTCTCAAAGCCATGCTCGGGATCCGAGGGAGGCATGGCAGAGCTCGCCCGAGGTCTGGGGTTCAACTTTCAACCCTCGAAGAGAACATAAAATGTCGATAGCCTGGAAGCGACTGGAAAAATACGGATTGTTGAAAATTCATAAGCTAGTGCTACTGACATAGTTGATTCGTAGAGGAAGTTGGCGTTCGAGGCATAAAAAGAATGGTTGGTTTATGCAGTTCTTTACAAAGCCCCGGATCCGATTGTTGGTTTCTAACCGGCTGAAGAAACCAAAAGTCGTCGAGTGTCTTGAATTCGGACATGGGCCTGGAGCCCTAACAAAGCAGTAACAGATTGCACATGTTATAAAGGGACAAAACTTGCATAATGTAGCGCTGAAGCCTAGCTTACAGCCTGAGTTCGAAATCGTCAGGATTCAGCTAGAGAGACATATGTCAATTCAGCAAGTGGCATGAGCGTTGGATGACTGGGATATTACCTGGAAATCTACTCCGCAGATTGTCTAATTCACGACTGCATTCGAGCGCTTCCTGTAACTTTCCAAGGGTTTCAAGGTATACTGTGGTTGTGGAGGGAGTCGACTAGATCCAGCTCGAATATAGAAGGATACATTGCAGCCAAGCGGTGACAAATTTCGATTGCCTCACGTGAGAATGGGATAGCTTCGGGCACCCGATCACATACATAAAGATAGCGGGCCAGCCTGACCAACGACCGTGACAGAGTAAGAATGGCGGTCATTTCCTCTGGGTTGTTGCGCGCGAATCGACGTCCTATCTCCACTGCCTCCTGACAGCATTCCACCGCCTCAGCTGGTCTTCCAGCGTCTCCGACATATCCTGCATGGTTGTGGAGTAAAGCGGCAAGGCTTGATTCATTCATATGTTTGCGGGAAAACTCAACGCCCTCCAGGCTAACAACTATAGCCTCTTCGGGCTTCTTGCACTCGATAAGGCTTGAGGCTAAATTCAACAATGCCAAAGCCAACCGATCCTGAAACTTCTCTGGTTGACCAACTGCCAATTCTCGATAAAGGTCCACCAGTTCCATGTCAATATCACAGGCCTCGTTGAACTGATTCATAGCTCTCAGCACGTGTCGTTTTGTATCCAGTGGGTGTGTTAGGGCCACTCGAGCTTCGTTTGCATGTGTCAATGCGAGTCGGCGGGAAATGGGCAAGGCTTCTTCGACATGGGGGAGGGCATCATCAGGACAACCAAGGCTCCATTGACATTGTGCCAACCACGCCAGACTTCGCGCAAATTCGAGTTCCATTGTGGTTTCTGGCTTTTCGTCCTTGTATGGAGCGTAGAGACCCACTGCCTCCTGGAGTAGGGGAAGGGCTTCTGTTTCTCTCTCAATGGCAGACCACAAGCACCTGCTCAGCGAGACGTAGATCTTTGCCCTCCATCTTGCGAGTGCGAGACTCGGAGGACGACATGGCTGGCAAACAGTTATTAATCCACTGATGGTTATAGTATCCAGATTCAGATGTGGCCTACCGAAACTTTGCGCTCAAATGAAATAATGTCTATCATCGATCTGGTCGAAACAACGACTTCGAGCAGTGGTCGCGGGTTGTCCACAAAGATCGCACGAAGAAGCGTGGTATTTTCTTCATCTGCCTCCTCCCTCAGAGAGCGCCAGTGGGTATCAAAATATTGGATTGAGTACCAAAGCAGCTCAGGGAGTGATGTTCTCCCAACAACCGGGATCTTCCGTGGACGCTCCATCACATCCCAAGCCCAATCTCCATCCGAATATCCAAGAATTGGCACGTTAGCCGGTGTAAGTTCCCGTGGAATGGCCAGCAGGCATAGCTTTACCAGCTTGCTATTGTGGGCCTCGCAGTCGATTCGGAAAGGTCGCGGGGCACGCTGAGCAAGATCCTCCTCGACCGATAGATGAAGCAGTCGTATGGGCCGTGTCAGGTCGTCCTTGGAGTAGTTTTGAAGCAAAGTTCGGATGAGCATGCACATGCGATGGACGTCATCTCCGGTGACTCCATCAGGGGCATACAATTCCGCAAGCCCACGTCGCGAAAGTGGCTCCTTCAGTGTAACAAGCGCCCCCATGAGAATGGTGTATTTCTCCACGAAGCGGTGATTCTTCCACTCCAGCTTCGACAGGATATGCTCGTAAAGCCTGTCCAGCTTCCCAGCCGCAGTCTCCGTCTCTGTCCAATAGAGGCTGGCACCCTTTAGGATATCCGCCAATTCTGCAGCCTGATTGTATGTGTTGTCGATGTGGTTGAGGACGGTTTCGGCCCATAGGAATAGTCCCTCGGATTTGGCAATGAAAACGTTCAAGAGCTCGGGGGATATTGTGGTTTGGTAGTCGGTGATGGAAAGGCGGGTGATGATGAAGGTCCCGATGTCGGCCTGGGTGTTATCGCCAACCAAGGGGTGAGGGAAAGAGATAACATGGGGACGATTTTCCATATATTGCATCACTCGCGGGTCGGGGTGCGTGATGAGGACGAATCGGAACGTCGAGGGCAGTCGAGGGATGTAGTCTCGGAGAAGCGTCAGCATGGCGGGGTTCGGCTGCTCGTCCAGAGCGTCGATGCCAACAACGAAGTTGCGGCTTGAGGGTAGGTGGGGGATGATTGGGAGAACAAGGCCTTCAATTTGACGCGATGCTGACGCTGAAGCCAGTGTTTTGTTTTTGATAATGAGTTCTGCTATGGCCTTCTTGACGGGCTCGCTGATAGCGCACAGGCCTTGGATGAGCACGACTGTGAAGTCCTCTGCTGTGGGCTGTTGGCCGGCATGATCAAAGAAAACTGAGCACACAAGGAGCTGTTTTCGTTCCAGCTCTCTGCAGATGGTGTGCGCCAACGCCGATTTTCCGCTTCCAGCAGGACCTGGAACCAAAAGAATTCGAGCTCCCGAAGGATCCATCTCGAGTGAAGTGGCCCACGACAAAATTGCGTCGATGTGTATGACACGGGTGCCGTCCATACATGCTTGTGAACGATCACAGGCACATCCCTTGGGGTTGCCGAGTAGTTGTAGCGCCTCGTTGACCTCGGTGGCCCCATCTAAGCAACCAGATGTAAGGGGTTACACTTACTCACAGAATTATTGAAGTAAATTGACTAACGAATGTTGATAATCTGTTTGGCTGTCTGCAAGTGAGAGTTGTGGATATTGGCGCTCAGAAGGTTTGGCAGGATATCCCGGCTGGAATCGAACACTGCGAATCAGGGTCAGCAAGCAGTAAATCGGTAATGCACATTATGAGCGTAGTGCACGCGCTCCAGCGCTCACCAGATGACCCTGTCCTCTCCGAGACCTGAAGGGTCGAAGCTGCCAGTGCTTTATTCGATACGTCGGGAGTGGTGGAGCCTGTAGCAAATGGCAACAAGTTCCTCAGTAAATATTAGATAGGGCTAGAATTACACTGTGGCTTACCGTGACCTCTATGCACCGAATCAGCCTGCCTAAACATTTGGCTGCCTTCCCCTAGCCACATTCCAACTTTGTTGAGTATCTAGATGACATTTAGCAACATCGGATTGGTGAAGAGTCGGTTGATCAGTCACCCATCGCACAACGACTGAGGCTAGTGATACACACCTTTTCCATATCCTTGCCCAAAGGATCGATGATGCTGACTAGGCTGTAGTGAGAAAAAAGAGAACCAGAGCGAGAGACAAGGCAAGCTAAGGGAAGCAAGGGGACAATGTCAACTGCAAATCAACATCGTGCACAACTCCGTGCCAATGGTTCACACGTTTGGCATCTGACACAGCAACTTCCAATAACCATGACCAGCCAATTTTTTTTAGTTTTGTCGCTCAACACTCCTGTCTATATGCCACTTACTTATCAAGAGAGCGCGTGGCAGTCCCTCGTCGGTTACCACTCAACCAACCAACCAACCAACCCTCTGTTTTTAATTTTCTGACTAAATCTGCATGAGCCTCAAATCGTTTCCCAGAGACGGGCGACCGAATACAATATGAAAAGAAACACATATTCATATTCCAAGTAAACTTATCACAGGCATGTCTATAGTAATACAAGAACCGCCTTGCTTCTCTACGGCATCCAGGAATTGAGGAAATATATTTCGTTGCTTACAACAGACTTCGGAAATTTCCGTGTGTACGATACCGTTGTAACTTGCTAGAAAATAAATGTTGGAAGAAGAAACTGTGGGAAAAGGCAAAGGTGAGAACGCTAAACTGCGATAACAGCAGGCCCTAGATAGAGCAGTGTGACGGGAAGAGGGGTGTAATAAGCCTTGACTCGCACACTGGCCCTGCAGTGGACCAGGGCCAGTGCGAGAAGTCTCAGAAACAGTATCAAAGGAATGAAGAAAGTGGTCCAAACGGAAAAAATAAAACAATCAAGTACAAACAGAGCTAGGCAGAATCGTTATAGATATGAAAGGGATCCAAGATTTCAACTTGTGTCTAGCCTGGGCCCTGTGCTACTAAATATTAATAGCACTCACTGCTACTTCCCCAGATCCTTGAACAGTCGAACCGCATCCTCTAGCTCTTTGCTGACTCCCGCCACGTCCGACTGTGTAAGCCAATTGTCGATGTCAAGATGTGCTTCATTGTAAAAACTATCTCGTTACTGGGACCCAATGAGGGAATCTCTGCAGGCTTTCAGCGAATCGATAAGCGGAGCGACATATTTATCGCCCACACAAAGGTCCAACTTCAAGCGACAGCAAATAGAAACCGACTCCTTCGCCAAAGAAACCGCGTCGTCATAACGCTCAGCCAAGTTGAGTGCGTGTGCCAAAGTGTGAAGATAGTTGGCAAGGTCCACCTCGAGTTCTTGAGAAAGGGATGCCGCCTCGTCATCCTCCCAAGGCTCTACCAATGCCCTCTGAGTCGAAACCGCTTCCTTTCCAGCTTCGATAGCTTCTTCGTAATCGGCCCTCCCAGGTACATGAGTCAAGTACCACGCATAGTTGTTCAGGCATTCTGCCAACTTTCTGTCGAAGATGTCCATGGAGATGCGGTCCCAGCCGAGTAGCAACAGACGCAGGTAACTGATAGCTTCCTTTGCGTTTTCAGCAGCATCGGCGTAACGTCCGCATTCACTGAGGTACTGGGCCTGATTTTTCAGTGAGATCACCAAGGAGTACCTTGGCTTGTCACGGTCAGCCTCCAGGAGAATGCGATACATGGCGATGGCTTCTGCTCCGTGCTCGATTGCTTCCTCGTTCCGCCCCGCGACAGACAAGTATTGTGCATGCTTGCAAATCCAATCCGCCAGAAACTGATCGTCGTGAGGGGAAGTCCTTTCTCGTACGGCCTGACGATACATGTCGACTGATTCCTTCGCCAACGATATAGCCTCGTCGTAACGCGCATGTCGATCCAGCACAAAAAGCAGAGCCGACAGGCAACTCTCTAGCTCAATCTGGTACGCAGGGTTGTCTGATACCGAAAGAGTACGGTAGATGTTGATGGCTTGCTGGAGCGGCTCGATGGAGTCGAAAGAGCACTCTGAATGAATGAGGCATCGTGCAAGGTTGGTGAGTGATTGGGCCACGTTAACTTCCGAACCAGCGGATAGTTGGCGGGAGATTACGATGGCTTCCAAGGCCATTTCTCTGGCCTGTGAGTGGTCGCCACAAGACGCCATATCGCATGAGAGGTTCCTAAGCGAGCTGACAAGGCTGACCTCGAACCTCTCGGGATCCGAGGCGGCCAACTGGCGGTAGATCTCAACGCACTCGGAGTGAGCGCGCAATCCCTCCATTTCAGAGTCCACCTGAACTAGCCTCCCACGACCCTCGAGCAGCTTCGCCAGACATGCTCGGGTATCGACCGTTGTGTTAGACTGCAGTTCGCGTACAACGTCGATAGCTTGTGCGCAATTGTCCTGTGCGTCGCTAAAACTCAGGGTCAGTCCTAGGCAGCTGGAGTAAAGCTGCATAGACCAGGCCAAATCCAGCTCTACGCTCGGGTTCGAGTTCGGTCGGCTCTTGATGAAGATGGCCTGTCGATAGACGATGCCTGCTTCCCTCAACAGAGGTAGTGCCTCTTCATATCTCGAGTCGAGATAAAGGGCTGCGGCCATTGCATGATAAAGTTTCGCTCGCTCTCTCCAGCAAAACCGCTCTTTTGAGTTCTACCGGATCTGGTATACGCTTTACGTAGAAAGGACGTTACATCAACAGAAGTCCTTATATGTCAACCATTAGGTCTGGTACTTACCGAGACTAAAAGGTTTAGAGAGATGTCGGTGACAGTTCCGAAAGCTGCGGTAGCTTCGAGTATCGGTGCGAGATTATGGGGAAGCACCGTCTCGTGTATGAGCCGAATGTGCGCCGCATCGATGCGTTCCACTGCCATGCAGAGGCTGTGTTCCATAAAATAGGTGCACGAATACAATAGCTGCTCCGACATGTCTTCCTTCACCAGCTGGGCCTGGGGAATGTGCTGGCGATTGTATTTGAATGCGTCGACATCGAGGTCGCGTTTGAAGTCTAGCTTTGAGCTGTACCCCAGCAAAGTCTGGGCTTGGTCTGGATTTTGTCCCGGGAGAAGCTCACGTCGGATGGTCAATAGCGCAAGTCGTGAGAGCCGTTGATGGTGGTCGTCGGTATCCAACCGGTAAGGAGCCGGAGCACGTTGGGTCAAGTACTCCTGAACCGAAAGGTGAATGAACTGGAGAGGTTCGCCGCTGCGAGAATGCCAGCTGGGAGTGATGGAGCTGCTGCTGCTGCGAAGAAGCGGGCGAACGAGTGTGGAAATCTTATCGATGATGCCCTCTGGCTGGTACAAGGAGGCGAGGGCTCCCGGGGATAGAACTTCCTTGACCGTGACCAGCGCGCCGATGATGAGCTTGCCCAACGAATTCAAGGTCCGTCTATTTAACCTTGGAAAGGATATCAGAGTAGAGACTGTCGAGTCTCGGAACAGCATTTCCATCCTCCACCCAATGTGCGCTCCTGCCCTTGAGGATATCCTTCAATTCGCATATAGGGTCATAAGCACGCTCGAGGTGATTAAGAACCGTCGCCGCCCACAAGAAAACACCCTCCGACTTGTCCATAAATTCATCCCTGACACTTTCCGACACTTTATCGCCAAACTCTGTGTCGTTTAGTCGTTGGGTGGTGTAGATGGTGAGGTCTTGACGGTTGGAATTGGATGGGCCTGTCAGGGAGTGGAGGCAGAAGTGGACGTGCGGTCGGGTTTTGAGGCGTTGCATGATGTGAGGTTCGGAACGGGTGGTGGCGATGACGCGAAGGTTGGGCGGGAGGTGTGGGACCGGGTCCCGGAGGATGATTAAGAGCACTTCATCGTCTTCTTCGTCGAGGGCGTCGATCGTAAGAACGAATGCGCGGTCGGGTGGTAGGGACTTGGCAGCGGGTACGACGATTGCTTGGAACTGCCTTTGAGGCCCGGCAGAGGTTAAGGAACTGTCCTTGCACAATATTTCCCCAACGCTCTGAAGAACGTGCTCGTCGACGCTACACAAACCCCGGATGAGGACCGCAAGAAAATTGGACACCGTCGATTGGTCGTTCATCTGGTCGAAGAAGCTCGCGAGCAGGATGCCTTGCTGGTGCGTCCGTTGGCATATTGTGTGTAAGAGGGAAGATTTGCCGCTACCGACTGCGTCTGCTACAAGGTACATTTGTGTCTTGAGTTCAGATGCTGCTGTCAATGTGTCGTCCTCCATTGCGCTATGGATCCAGGTCCACATATCGTCGAGGTGGGACTGACGTGTGCCAGGGAGGCAGACGCGAGATGAGTCCCATGTACATTGCTTTGGATCTGGCAGGCGTCGCAGTGCCTCACGGATCTCTGTTTCGGTGACTGACAAAGTTCAAGAGGGGCTAGCGTTAGCAGACGGTATGTACATCATTTACCTAAAAGTAATGCTTACAGCGGTTTGGGCTAGCTTGAAATATGTTATTGGTGATGTGCTGGTAGATATTACCACCCGCGATGTTAATTTGAAAGTCCTGGAGTGATAAGTTGCTAGCACCTGTAAAGAGCTCTATGGCCCCTTGCGTGAGATGCAATTGTAAGCATGGTCCAGACGAAGGTCGGGGTAACTGGCAGACGTGCCAGCTTGCACTCACTGGCGTTTGGTGTCGCTTTGATATCAGTCAATTGACTCTCTAATTCCTGGATATGTCAGCGCCAGCAGTTTAATATTGCTTCCACAGTACTGCTGGCTTCAGCCACGTAGTACAGTCCGCTGAATTTGCCAACTAACGGAGAAGTACTACTAACCCAATCACCGTTTCGCTCAGTTCCAAATCGCAGTGAGTAGCTAGAGCGAATTTGCTTTTAGTACGGGCCTGTATGTCGTAGAGGGTGTGCAAACAATGTGGAAAGGGTGCAGGGGCTGGGACATTCAGACTGACGCGGAGGACTCTTCCGAAAGGGTCAACGGTCATTGCATTTGTTTCTATTTGCTCCCGCCATCAGTCTCACGCACAGGCCTTCCCGCCTCGATCCCGACGAGTTGTTTCTGCAGCCTGCTTTAATTGGTGCGTCTCTGTTGTTCGCCCAAAACCCTGATCAGCCTCCACATTCAAGATACGCACACTTCGTTACTTATAACCAAACGACACAAGTATCACTGCGCTGAAAACCATCTAACTGAATAGCTGGATTTACTATTGTATTCAGCCCTCCAAGAGAACAGACAAGGTCGATGGCCCTGGAAGCGACTGGGAGAATACAGATTGTTGAAATTTCATAAGCTAGCGCTACTGACATAGTCTATTCGTAGAGCAAGTTGGCGTTTCGAGGCATAAAAAGAATGATTGGTACATAGAATTTCAAAGCAAGAGGAGCTGACCAAAAAGAGCGAGGCGAAATGGGTAAAATTGAGAATCAAGACCACCGAGAAATTCGAGACTTGGACAGGGCAACAAGAGATACTGGAGCAAGTGAAAAAGGAGCCTAAGGGGCCTCGGTCGTCAGCAATGGAAAGGGAAGATCAAATCAAACTAACAGGGACCACATATCAGCAGGGATCTCTATTCCCCTCCACCAATTCCCAAGACCTCGCCCTTCCCGCAGCTGAGGTTCATGCTCACCTCGCTCACTACCGTATCTTCTTTCTTCAAACCCACTGGCTTCTATCCCACGCTGGATCCTGCAAGAACGCGCAGAGGACTTTGCTTCCTGTCTGTGGAAGCATTGAACGTCAGAATTAGAGAAAAAAGGTAGCTCGGGTCAAAGTAGCGGAACAAACAGAAGATACACAGGAGTTGTGGCTCAAGATCCGCAAGCACCGGCCGGGACAGAGTTCGCGACCCAGAAGACCCAGAAAAGGAGGCAATGAAACGGAGTGAGTCGCGGAGAGGGGGCGTAGTCCAAAGAAGCAAGAGTGAAAGTATAATACTCACTTGAAGTAGAGGATGCCCAGCAACTATGCTCAAGAACCGTTCCAGACCTTCCCGTCGTGTCTCGATGACCTCATCGGAGAATCGGTTTGTGAAAACCTTGCCAGGTAATGTTGGGATGTTCACCCGTGTTGATTCGTGTTCGAGGATATCGCGGAATGCCTCAAAATCGGAGTATCGACGTCGAACCACTGAATGCCGCAGTTTGAAAGCAGGGATGTTGGTCTAGAGCAGTTCCCGATGAGTGTCACCGCGGTCCGCGGTTGTTGTGGGGGAATGACTCACTTTGCATACGATTTCGTAGTCGGTGTACATCTTCCGTCCAAACCCTACGTTTGCATGAGTTTCACACCAACGACGGTGCTGGTACAGATATCGTACCATGCGTCTGGGGATTACGGACTTCAATTTCCAAGAAGCTCTCGGGCACGCTGTACATTTCTTCAATCTAGACAAGAAATACCGTCAATCCAACCATTATTTGAGCGCTGTATTAGTCCAGAATTCTGTTCCCAAAGAGAACGTCGATGCTATTGGAACCCCAACGCATCTGATACAAGCATGAAGCAGAGAAGGAGGAAACACATACTCACCGTTTGCTCCCTCCCCGATGAGAGAGTCGCCTCAAACACTGTGCTGCGAGCAAATGGATTCGTAGTCGTCATGTTGAGCTCTGAAGATCGTCCCTAGTTCCAATACACCGCCCTTCTGAAAGATTTAGATATAGTGGTTGAAGCAGTTCTGGAGTTTCTCGATAAGCACTCCTGCAAATCCTGGTAGTGAATCAGACTCTGGTTGTCCCGGTGGTAGCTTAGAGGGTAAAGGACAAATAGATCGTTCTGAGGGGTCCCCCGTCGTCGTCACTAGGTAGATCGTATTCAGGAAGGAGAAGTGGTCGTTTGCAAAGATCGAGTGCTGTTGAAGCGGAACGATCAGTCGTTTCATCGTGCTGATGTTTGGCTTCTAATTGTCCTTGTTTGAAGCTGAGGCCATCTGATTTAAAGGTAAACGAACGGTTTACCATTGACGAAGTTGGAACCCACACTCAAGAACGGTCATTTTATCCCGGACTTCACAGCAAGAGTCAGCCAAATCCGAACTAACCTCGAGAATCTCAGCTTAACATGCACCCTATCAGTGGAAATCTAGCTGGACGTACAAATCCACTAGCTT
This sequence comes from Coprinopsis marcescibilis, assembly GCA_004369085.1. Lineage (NCBI taxonomy): Eukaryota > Fungi > Basidiomycota > Agaricomycetes > Agaricales > Psathyrellaceae > Coprinopsis > Coprinopsis marcescibilis. Next base: position 22,945 of record ML210289.1, read on the forward strand.
GGAGTCTCAGGAGTCAGAAATCTTCAAGGAATTGGACCGGGTTCTCAAATGCATTGTTGGACCGTCACTGTTAGATAGCGGACCACCAGTTTTGCATCCTACCAGTGTGTATATGGGATCACCACTACAAAGCTGAGGTAGGTCAGCGTTTTGTGCTGTCCGCATCTCAGGACGCCAATGACTGGGTATTCAAGCCATAATTTCTCAAGGGTTTGGGCCTACCTCCGATAGGCTGATAAGTAGTCAGTGGTTCACAGGAAACCCAATCACTTATCGGTGGAGAGAGTCTGTGACTCCAATTTGCCGTCAGTTACTACCCAACTTTATGCCTAGCGAGAGATGCTGTGTTGGTCGAAAGAGCCTAGTGCTATTTGGCACGATTGGAAAAGGTCAGCCAGGTCGCCACATCCAGAATATATGTGATACATAGGACTAATATTTTCGAATGAATGGTGGCAGCGCCGACAACTCCGGCTCGGGTCAACGCATGGACACCGAAGAGTAACTTGTCAATGGACGCCGCCTATCCAATACCAGTATATTGGAAAAGACCGATTGTGTCCTAGCACCGATTTCTAACGCCAGTTCGATGGCACAAGTCATGGTACTGAATGAATTGATGCCAGAGGGCCAGTGGGGCGTTCCCTTCGGTGGAATTGCTGCTGGTTCACCCTATCTCGAGCCACGGCTGCCGCTTGCGGGTATATCGCAAACTAACCAATAGTGGACTTCCAACTATGAGCGCCCGACCGCACAAGTGGCTTAGCTCCAACCCCCTTCAGGCCTTAGGTGACACGCAATTAGGAGATTGGCTACCAATTTATGAGCGCCAAATGAGCAGACGACCCGGACCGTGACACTGATGAGCGAACGGGCCATTTAGAGGGCGTGTGGTCGATATGACTCACCAGAAATTCAGGCGCCTGTCGAGCATCACTCGAAAGTGTGGTCAGATAACCACCCAGTCGCGAAACGGCGTTCAATTAGTCTCAGGAAAAGCTAAGAATGCGTGCGAGATTCCACGCGACTGCTCTTCTGTCGGAACCGGGTGGCGAGCGGGTTTTGCTATTTTGCGAGGTGACACCTACAGTCTACTGCACCGAGCAGAGTTATTAGACAAGGGCAAGCGTGAAAAAGAAAGGGGTGAAACGAAAACAACTAGTAGCCTACGTCGAGATGACTTTTGTTAGATGTGTGAAGGAGATACGACACCAACCCGAGACAGAGGTTCTCAGCGTCGTATCCCCTTCGCAGTCTGTGCGGCGGTGCTGAAGAGGGCCGGAAATGCGCTGTTCTCCGGTTCGACTCCTTTGCGAAATGTTTGGACAAAGGTTTCCGGGTCTGCGGAAGCAGAGGCACTGTAGGCTCATCAAAGATCCTCTCCCTCCCTTGGGGATGGTCTTGGTATGATACGAGAGGCACTGATGTCGGGCAGGTGATTCCTGAAACGCGCTCGACACTTCGCTTTTCTCCGCCTGTCAATTTTTGCCGGCATAAAGGCCCCTGGCACTTGGGAATGAGGCTATAGATAATATGTATATGTATGTACATGGCAACATGACAGTTTCTATTCTCGCTCTCATGGAATTACCCGGAAATCAGGACATCACAACAACTTCGAATCCATCGATCTAATAATTCCGCCTGGTAGGAACTCTGGGTCTCCGGCTCCTAAACCTTTAATATTAATATCCACCTGGCAGTGCTATTCAATTCAGAAATCTCAGGACTCAGCCCCAAGTAAGTCCTTATCATGATTCCATATAAGCGAATGGAGAACTACAGGTTTATGGCTCCAGTTACCAAGACGTTTCACAACAAAAATGGACTCCGACGTGCTTCCTTTCCTACAACGGAAAGTTCAAAAGGTGGGTTTAACTCCGACGTTCCGTATGAGCTGCATTGATCTTATCGTGAGCACATATCTTGCTCAGGTGGGCTCTTCTAGTCCTTTTATCTTTGACCAATCTTCGGCCATGGATATCATGAGGCCTCTCTATCGACTCCGCTCGGAGTATACTCGTATTCTCCCCGCACGGAATGCGCCATCCCTTCAGAAGCAGAGACCATGATGTCGGCTCATCCCAGGTTGGCCGGGGACGTTGACCCCTTTCAATCATCACCATGCGTCCCTTCTGATTCGGCGGTTACTCATTGTTCAGTCTTTTCTTTTGTCTGACATTGCGTTCTTTCCCATTCCCCACCAATACCCACATTCTGTCACACCCGCAGCCTTCGCTATACTTGTTGTGCACCCTTTCTCTTTCGCCTGTAAACCCATCCTTGCAGTGTACTTGTAAGTAGTCTAATTTTGACGGCAAGTACGTAGATATATCGGCTCTGACGAATCAAGGTTATAAGATTATTTTCAGGTTCCCTCAACAGATCGATGCCCGGTCTAGTCGCAGCTCCCACCACCAACACAGTCGCACATGGAGACAGGGCTAGCCATACCCAGCCAGGACCGACCTCATTCGTTATACGGCGTCTCAATACTTCCCAGCTGATCCAGGAAAGCGAATTATTGCTGGACGATGGGCAGCGACATATACACGCTTTGCGAACGATTGCGCCGGGCGTCAGAGCAACGCTCTATGTAGAACAAGCCGAGGAGTGGGTGTCAGAGGCTCATTTTAGTTCTCCTTCCCTGATTTAGCTTAGTTTCGCTCGACTCCTGGGGTTTTTAAAATCACAGCAACCCTGGTCCGAAGCTGTACCTGGCGAAATCAAAGGGATCACCAATAACATCTTACGGTGGAGGAGGACTGTGCAGCTAGTCGAGGTGCGTGCTCGCAGACAAGTTATGTGCACACGAGTTGACCTTCGCCACACTGCGACTTAAACAGACATCTCGATGGCCGAGCACCAACAGCGTCCAAACAACCGGTCGGATCAGCAAGGACCCCCGCCCTCCGTTAGGACCTAGTTCTTCCATGAACTCGCCTTCACGCCATCCAAGAACATCAATCCCTCGACCTCCTCCACCAAACTCTGCGGCACAAGCTGCACCTTCGCTAACCAGGTCTCTTAGTCGATCTTCTGATGATTCGACTGGCTTCTCAGACGTACAGATATGTTGTTGGGGTGTATCCGTTTCTCCCGTCTTTTGGGGGGCAAATCCAGCAAGAGAAGTCGTTGATCTGGTTGATCTACTGCCACTTTCCCCATCCCCCTTTCAAATAGAGCAACAGCTTCGTCTATACGGGAGTTCAGCGTCGACTTCTACAGGTTCAACTTCACCCGGCCCACCGCATTCGTCGAAATTGAGTGACCACATCGCCGGGGTCCAGCCTGTCTCAGAAACCTCCGTCGTCATTCTCTTTCGAGAGACGGCCGAAGCCGTCATGCTGGACAATGTATGGAATCTGAAACCACCGCCGGGGTACGAAGGTGTATCAGTGCAACTGGTCAAAGTGGAGGCGGGATGAGTTATACCAAGTGGACGAGATACAGAGCTGTGAGTCAGTTTGATCTCTTTCAGGACGCTAAGTGATCTCATCTCCAGATCCTGCGCAGAGAACGTTTGGTTTGAAAAGGTTTTGATTGGATGTATAGGTTGGTAAACCCCATCCCCTCCGGACGTTCGATCTATCGCATTGCTTTGAATTCATTTTTCAACCAAGGGGTTGCATCGCTGCTGTGAGCATTCTGGTCGTCAAATACGACCACTTACTGTGGTTATGTCCGAAGCAAGGACTTGCATGTTTCGCGTTCGATCAGTTTCGATCAAGGGAAGTGTCAGCACACCTTGGATTTAAACTTTACAAAAGCTAATAAAGGCTAAGTGACTAAGATATATCCCTCAGTTCCTCTGCAAAAACCATTTCAACCGAACCAGGAATAGTGCGCCAGAGGAGTTTCTCTTTCAGAAGCGAAAGCTTCATTTCCGCGTTAGAGTTCGTAAATGGGCTGGGGGCGCTCGAGCGGGATGAGAATAATGGAGAATCAGCGAATATATTGCCTGTGGGTGCGGTGGTGGTGGTGGTGGTGGTGGTGGTGGTGGTTGCACTTGCTGGCGGTGCGAGGGTAGGACCAAATCCAAATGAGGGAAATGGCCCGGGGGGAGGAGCACCGAGGGCGAGTACGGGCGCTGCCGCCGCTGCGGGCGGAGCACCGAGGGCAGGCACAGGTACCGTTGCAGGCCGGCCGAAGAGAGGCGGCAATGCTCCCACTGGAGTCGTGGTCAACAACGAATGGTCCAAGGGACAGCTTGCATGAGCAGAGGTCCCAGTTCTGGCAGCCGGTGCCGTACTAGGCGGCGATTTGCATACCGTTCTCTTGCAATGGATTTGGCTGAAAGGGATTTCGACGTATTGCTCTGTGGACTGTCCAGATGCGAGGGGCTTATGGGGGTAATTAATCCATAATATCTTTGCAGCGGCCTCCCACCCGAGTTCGGTGGCCAGCACCTCTAGAGAATAGTTCTCGAGGGTAGGCGAGCGGGTAATGTTGGTGATCCCTTCGACGAACCACTTCCTCACCCGATACTCCCGTGCAAGCTGCACCTTCTGCGTTGAGCTCAGCATGCCAGTACAAGACAGGTGATGAATGGCAAGTTTGCGAATCTAGATGTTGATGCAGATTTAGCTAGTCGTCTGGGTTGAAGCCCTCTTTCATGCAAACTCACCTTCTCCATTTCCCAGAGTGTGGCAAGCTTCAAAACGCTAATCCATTCTTCACTGGTAGTCAAAGGACTCGTAGACTCTCCGGCAATAAGTGTTCCCTTAAATATTGTGAAGGAAAACGGAAGCGGCTGAAGATGAGATCTCGTACGTTGGATACATGATCGCAAGCAAGCGTTCAAAGTCTACCTTTTTTACCCCTTCAAGAACGATGGGAGCGCTGTCGGATGTTCCTTCAACAACATCGCCGGTAGGAACTGAGAACATCGCGGAGAATATCGGTGATAGTTTCTGGAATCTGAATTTCGGAATTGCGAATAAAGTGCCCTCGACCTAGACGCGTGTTTTGTTTGCGAGCGATCTTAGGACATGGGCCAAAATGAACTCACCAAGAAGATGCAATTTTCGAAGTAGAAACTCCTGTGCCTGACAGGGGCCGGAGCCACAAAGGCTTCTGGTATTTCGATAGGCTCAAGGATAGTGTCCATGGCTGTAGAATGATGCCTCTCAACGAAAACAAGAAGAAAAGGAGAGAGCTCCTGGGATTCGTGCACTGGAGCTAATGTGATCCCTATTTCCGGTCTGAGTTAGATGTTAATAGCTTATTCGCGAGAGAAAGTGGAGAACATTAATGGCAGGATACCTGGACAGATAGTAGTCAGTATGTTGGAAGATTTCTGGCTGCCAGTTGACGAATGCCAACCCTCACGCTTTTAAACCTTTTCTAGCAGCTCGTCTTTGTTGGTGAAGGGAACAAAATGGTGGGGAGGAGAGAAAGGAGCCCTTTGATCTCAATACCCCCTTGTGCTAGGGTCGTGGTCTACTCGTGGATGAAATCGCTGACTCGGAAGTTCAATGTTCAACGTTCAACACGCGGCGTGAATGATGGGCATGATGGTCCGGCACTTGCCGGTGCCCTTATCCACTATTATTAAACCAAGACAATTTTGTCACTTGGATGCTGTTTACATGCTGGATGAGGGCTTGGATGAGTAAATAGAGGCATTTAAAATATCTTTCATGTGTGCTCACGACTCCTCCCCTGGTATCCAGGCTCGACCTGCCGCCGACTTGCAGATTTGGAGCTTCAGAGCGGTTTTACTGGAGTCAGCAAAATCAGGCGGACAAAAGGGCTTACTCTACAAAGACATGTTTGTTAATTAGAGGCGAGATGATGGCTTGAATAATTCCATTTATTTAATTTACTTGGAAGTAAAGGTGCAGAGCCTCCGCAAAGAATCTCGATCTACACAAACAGGCAAAATCGGGCTCTATTAGGCTGGCAATGCTCTTCAGGCATCGTTCTCGGGGAGTCCAGCAGCGATAGCCTTCAAAGCTTCATCATCACCGTCGCCGAGGGCGGAAAGAATGGAAGCACGGCGGTCCTCGGGAATCTTATAGACAACGACCTTGCCACTATCGTCGGTGAAGCCGAAGCTGTCAACATCAACGCAGGGGCCTGGCGCTTCGTCGGTCACATCCTGACGACGGCGATTGCCACCAGATCCACTGGTGGACCAGCTGGATGCAAAAGCTGTGAGTGGAATGTCAGTACTGCGGTGGCTGAACAACATGTAATTGAAGGAGTGTGTCTTACATGCGAAGCTTGGTTTGACACAGACGGTTCCAGCTTTAGAGAATACGGGCCCGACATGGCAGGCCTGGGTACCGTATGCATAGGTAGTTCTGTTCGACAGTAAACTTCGTGAGTATCTGACTTCTGGGCAGGTAAACTGCGGTGGGGAACGCACCCAACTCCACTGCCCACGGCTTGAACGGATCCGGCTGGGGTACCATTAACGCAGCAATTTCCAGCTGGGATGCTAGTGCATACGCTGAAGCCTCCAGAGCAGTTGTTGGCGCTGTGGAACCTGAGGTCAACGGCGAATGCTTCCTGGGCAGCAAGTAAAACGGCGAGGGCAACAAAAGGAGCAGCGGCGAACTTCATTGTGAAATAGAAAGTAGAGAGGCAGACAGGGTGCAGATGAAGGATGTCTTGGTAGCTTCCTGAAGACTTTGAGGCCATTCTAACCAGCTTTTATAGGCAGCCACTCTAATTCTGCCATAGCCATATTCTTGTTCCGATAACAATGTAAGTTAAGTCATCGAGCTTCACTCTGTGCGTCACCGATGCTGATTTTCAGACCAACTTGGGCTTCGGATTTTTACATACGGATGACGTCCTGTCGCGCACCCATCAGGGGCAAGCCGGGGCGCTGGTACGTAAGGATTGTCGGATATGTCGATCATAGGTTTCTGTACATAGCTCTCTTGTTCTTGGCTGTGAAGGACCAGACATCGATCCTATTGAAGATTCGTTGATGCAGGCATACTGGTGTAGTAGCTGTGTGTTTTGCAAGAAGTGGCATGGTTATCGTTAGTCCAGGCTTGAGAGTCAGCTGTCAGCGCTCGCCGCGGCCAAATACACAATCCATATCCGTACTTTGAAGTTAAACCGCCTGAGCTGGGCATGCTGGGGGACGTTGACAGATGCTCAGATGCCTGGTGTTCAAGTTTAGTGCCCCCGGAGCACTTTATATAGCCAGATCCTCTCATCGCATTTGTTATGTATCGGCCAACGAAAGGATGGTAGTAGATACATTGACTACTACAAGCAACTCCAGAGTCGATGGGATTGTCTGTGGCACAGCAGAGTGTGTTTATCAGTTACCTGTTTCATCAGAGATTGACGCCGAGCGTTCCAACTGAGCGCCTATCTCTCTATCTGGGGCCTCGGTCCGAGATTAGCACATATCAACATAGTCGAGAAGCACTCAGAGTCAAAAACTTTAAATTGGCTATCAGCTCGCACGACGCATATCAAACTTTCCTTGCTTTGGCTGAGGAGGTAACTGCTCAATTTCAATGTAAACGTAGGCGATAATTGAAACGTTGTAACGACTCGCTCTGTGGCTGCAAGGGCGGAATTCGGATTCCAAAAATGGATATACGAAGAAGTATGCAATCCCCTAGAGCTGGCAGGTCGAGGACAGGCGCGGGAAGACACTTAGACCCAGTGAGTACTAAGGTATGAAACGCATGAATCAAAGGGAAGTTCGTGGTTCGTGAGGGCGAAGAATGTTGTTGCGAGGAATCGAACTCGTGCGTCCGAGTGTGGCGTCGTGTGACCAGATGCACGGACCAAGGCCGAAATAACATAAGTAGTACTTGCAACGTTTCGGATTCCTTTCAGCTCTTCCTCAACTATGTACCAACGAATTTCAGAATACCATTCGAGTGCGGAATTGCTCCTTGTTCGCGAACTTTAGCGTCCGGGTCAATGTTGACGCGAATTAAGCGAATCGAGTTTCCAATCAGATTTTTGTATTCCTCTGTTTACTGCGCTTCGAATGTGTCCATCTGCGCCATGAGAAAAATTAAACGTATCACCTCTACCACGACATGAACGAACATATGGTACAGCTGGGCTCAACTTTTCAGTCTTTCCCTGTCGATTTTCTACCACAATTTGGCGTTCGTGCTCCCAGAAACTGGTAGAAAGTTATGGAATGCCCTAGAACAATCATAAAAGGAAGGTGCCCAGCCACAGTTTATTGGTCAGAAATTATAAAGAGCCAATTTTCCGCGATCGCCCAAAATACTTTACGATCTCCTTCCCCGTTCTTTCTTTCTCTTCACGACCACCTACACGTTTTCCGTTGACAATCGTCTCTAGACAATCATGGCTGTCGTTGGAATTGATTTTGGTACCCTTCACAGTAAGGTAAGAGATGTCGAATACCTGATTACCCGAAATCGCGACTCACAGATCCTTTTCTGTTCTTTTTTGGCGTAGATTGGTGTCGCCAGGCATCGTGGTATCGATATTATCACCAATGAAGTCTCAAATCGGGCTACCCCGTAAGTAACAGCCTCATCGAGAGGATCGGTAGTTGATATCGCCCCAGATCGTTGGTAGCTTTCGGTCCAAAACAGCGATTCATCGGCGAGTCTGCAAAGACCCAGGAGACCTCCAACTTCAAAAACACCGTCGGCTCCCTGAAACGCTGCTTGGGGCGAACTCTTAACGACGCTCAAATCCAAGACTACGAGAAGAAATTTATCAATGCCAAGTTGTTGGATGTTAACGGCAGTGTTGGAACCGAGGTGCGTTTTACATTGTCTCTCCATAGGTCTCGGGGGCTGATCGAATCGTGTAGGTTAACTTCCTTGGAGAACGCGTGCAATTTTCATATACTCAGCTCGTCGCCATGTATCTTGGAAAACTGCGGGATATTGCTGCTGCTGAGCTCAAGGCCAACGTCAGCGATGTGGTGATCTCTGTTCCTGGATGGTACACGGACGTCCAGAGGCGAGCTCTGCTAGACGCTGCTGCCATCGCAAACCTCAACGTTCTCCGCCTCATCAACGACACCACCGCCACCGCTTTGGGCTACGGTATCACCAAATCCGACCTCCCGGAGCCAGAAAATCCTCGCCATGTCGTCTTCGTCGACTGTGGCCACGCAGAGCTCTCCGTTTCCGTCATCGCCTTCGCCAAAGGCCAGCTCACCGTCAAGGCTACTGCCTACGAAAACAACCTCGGAGGACGTGATATCGACTGGGCTCTCGTCAAGCACTTCTCTGAAGAGTTCACCACCAAGTACAAAATCGACGTTTTGGCCCACCCCAAGGCCGTCTTCAGATTAACAGCTGGATGCGAGAAACTCAAGAAGATCTTGTCTGCCAACAGCGAGGCCAACCTCAGCGTCGAATCCATCATGACTGACGTCGACGCATCCTCCAAACTCAACCGCGAGCAGTTTGAGGAGCTCATTGCCCCCCTTCTCGAACGAATCAAGGCCCCCATCGAGCGTGCCATCCGCGACTCTGGCCTAAGCCCCGAGCAGATCGACGCTGTTGAGCTCGTCGGTGGCACCACTCGTGTACCTGCCGTCAAGCAGAAGATCTCCGAAGCATGTGGTGGCAGGGCCCTCTCATACACCCTCAACCAGGACGAAGCCGTCGCCCGTGGCGCCACCTTTGCCTGCGCCATGCTGTCTCCCACCTTCCGTGTCCGCGATTTCAGCATCCACGACGTCAACCACTTCCCCATCAAGGTTCAGTGGGAGCACGTCCCTGATGACCAGGACGAGGATACCGAGCTCCTCGTCTTTCCCCAGGGTAACTCCATCCCCTCGACCAAAGTTCTCTCCTTCTACCGCAAGGAGGCATTCACCATTTCCTCCGTATATGCCGATCCCCAACTTCTCCCTGGGAGCATCAACCCCTGGATCTCCAACTTCACCGCTAAGGACGTCCCTGTTCAGGCCAATGGTGATCCTGCTGTCGTCAAGGTCAAGACGAGGTTGAATCTCCACGGTATCATGTCCTTCGAGGGTGCCTACACCGAAGAAGTCGAGGAGAAGGAAGAGCCTGCTCCTATGGATGTCGATCAGCCTGAAGGCGCCCCTCCTGCACCCCCCAAGAAAAAGAAGATCATCAGGAAGAAGGATGTCCCCTTCGTTGCGACCAACACCTCCTTGCAAAAGGAAGTGGTCGAGTCTTACCGCGAGAAGGAGCTGCAGATCTACGAGTCGGACAAGCTCGTCATCGATACTGAGGTGCGTTTACTTTGCTGCTTTTCTCTTTCAACGATTACTTACTGATCATTCTTTTATCAACTATAGGAGCGCAAGAACGCTTTGGAAGAATACATCTACGACATGCGCTCCAAGGTCGAGGACCGATATGCTGCCTATATCCAGTCCGAGGAGAAATCGAAGTTGCTCGCCGGCCTTCAAGACGCTGAGGACTGGCTCTACTCCGATGAGGGTGAAGAGAACACCAAGTCGGTATACGTCGCCCGCTTAGATTCCCTGAAGGTCATTGGAGACCGTGTCGTCTTCCGCTACAGGGAACAAGACGAACGCACCAGGGCTGTCGCCCAACTTCGCGAGACGCTGAACAACTACATGTCGCAAGCGACCTCATCGGACGACAAGTATAGCCATATCGACGAGAAGGACAAGCAAGCTGTGGTTGAGAAGGTTGCGACCGTACAGAAGTGGTTGGAGGACCAGACGATCAAGCAGTTTGAGAGGGCGAAGAATGTTGATCCTATCTTGACCAGTGCGGAGGTTAGCAAGAAGAGGGATGAGGTGATTTATTTCGCGACTCCCATCTTGACCAAGCCCAAGCCCAAGGTCGTCCCCACCCCATCGTCGGGCACGCCCAAGCCTGAGGAGCAGCAGAAGGAGTCCCCACCGCCTGAGAAGAAGGATGAGCCTGTTCAGGAGATGGATGTTGATTAGATGGCGGATTGGTTATTGATGGTGACTTGTGCGCCATTCGGTTTCTCTCTTGGCCTTCCCTTCTGTTTTGGATTTTCTTCTCTGTACCAAACCGCAATTAATCTCTACGTGACCCCCTCATACTTTTTTTTGTTTTCGATGCTGCGTTTTACGTGGTGTGACCGTTTGTAGATGAAGAAGAATGTTAAACATGAATTTTGTATGTATAAAAGAGGGCAAGAACCGCCTTGCTTCGCTACGGCATCCAGGAATTGAGGAAATACATTTCGGCGTTTCCCACAACAGACTTCGGTAATTTCCGCGTGTACGATACCGTTGTGACTTGCTAGAAAGTACACGTTGGAAGAAGAAAAGGCAAAGGTGCGCAGGCTAAACTGCGATAACAGCAGGCCCCATATAGAGTGGTGTGACGGGAAGAGGGGTGCAATAAGCCTTGACTCGCACACTGGCCCTGCAGTGGACCGAGAAGTCTCAGAAACAGTATCAAAGGAATGAAGAAAGTGGTCCAAACGGAAAAATAAAACAATCAAGTACAAACAGAGCTAGGCAGTATCATTATAGATATGAAGGGATACTACTCGGCGCATAGATGCATTTTTGATGCATGAGGGATGAAAGTTGGTTGGCAAGGAATGTCGTCGATGGGATTCGAACTTGTGCCTCACGAACTTGGCGGGCTATACATAGACCGTATTTGCGACTCGCGCTTGGAGCGTAGAACCGACTGGTACGAGCTAAGGGGGCGATTGTTGGCTGCCAATGAATTAACAGGTTTGTTGTGTCACCGCCCTGTGACCTTACGGTCTCAGGCTTTTCGCTCAATTAAAATTAACGCACCTGCAATCATTAAGTAGAAGCCATCGGGAATCTGACCCGCTTCAACTGAGATCGTTAATTGTCATTCAGCGCTCCGGAATACCCGACAAATCGGGCTGGCCAGGCCGACAGGACACAGAGTGCGCTGCTGGTGCTGTAACACATGTACACAATCGCACTGATTAGTAGGGAGAGGGGTCTGGCGTGAGCACAGGGACAGACTCCATGAGTTGTACGATACTGACGTCACTGGTAACTCAGTAACAAGATAAGCTGTTTGAGAACCACTGGCTTAGACCGTTCTATCGCGTGTGTGACCCGTAAGTGAAGTTCCGGCCTTCATCACTGCATTGAAGGCCATATAATCCGAGTACATCTACCTGGAGAAGTATTGTATTACTGGTAGGATCGTCACGAACGAGCACTGTAGCAAACGGATGTGATATATCCTCACCGTCTACTGCGGTTCGACTTGGAAGAGCTCCTGACGAGCTGTGCAGGATATAAGCTAGCCGACGCCCACTGGTGCCTTGAGTTACTAGAATTGCGGCTTCCAGACCGAAGAATGTAATAGATTACGTCAGTCCATATACGAGCGCTTGATTACCGGCATTATCGGTATATGTATGCTTTCAAAGTTGCCAATCACCCTCAAGTCTGTGTGGAGAATACAACGATAAATTTGCGTCTTGCGAGCGGTCTAACATACGCCGCTATCCTTGAGGCTTTCATTATTTCATATCATCCATATATCGCATGGGCCACGTAGAGCTCGCTAGAGCGCCCAAACCACCCACAGCATTTTTCTTCGACTAGATCGGCGGAGGACCAGAGTGCGGCTATGTGTGATCAAAGCTTCGCAGAGTCCATTAGGTAGGATAATTGTGATACAAATCGGCGCCAGAACTGGACATCCTGGGGAATCATCCATGAAAGCCTATGGTCCCGACCTCGTCGTGTAAGTGTCAGTTAGGTGCGTGTTGATAAGTAATGGAAGATTTGATTTTGAATTGGTGATCGCCGGGTGTATTAAAGTTATAACGTTAGATGGGCTCGGCATGGTTTTCCGGTCCTGGGCTCTGTTAAGGAACCAGACGGGAGGTAGCACTTGATTCAGGTCAGTAAAATAATATTATTGGCTCTGTAGAAGCTCCTGCATAAAGGTCTAATTTCTCGGCTTGACTTCCTCAGTCAAGTTATATGTTGAGGATCTGGGTATATCTGGTGAGTCCGGCATAACTAGCCACGATGATGTAGCTACATGAAATCCAAGTAACCGGTCCAGACCCACAGTCCACTTAGCCCGCGATGTTTCTGATGTTGATACTGGTCATCCTCTGTAGGAGATATGCAAGAGGACTGAGAACTGGTTGCCATGCGCAGCTCAAACAGTATGACGTATCAGCGCTTTCTTTTACCCTCCGGCGACTGGATGTAATGGAAGTAAGAGGGAGAAGTGGATCCCGATTTGGACAGACTGTGAAGCTGGTGTAAAGCAGAGAGCGAGACGCTGACTTAGCTTGCACCTTCATCGGACTGGAAACAGGGAAGGGGGCCCAGAGAAACACTATAAAAGCTGCTGAGAATTGTCAGTAAGTCATCAGGAAGCTACTCAGCAATCCTTTTACAAGTCTCAAGCCTTTTAACTCTCCCAAATCTCTTCAAGTCTCACAATGCAGTTCACTATCGGTGCTCTCGTCTCTGTCGCTGTCATGCTCAGCGCACAGGCAGTCTCAGCTGTCGACCTCAGGTTCTACCACGCAGGCAACTGTGCTGGTGGATTCGGGTCCTGCAACAACATCGGCTCTGGCGTCTGCTGCATTGCAGGTGGCGTTCCAGGTGCATCTGTTCAGGCCGTCGGTGGTGGAGTCGGGTACGCGTTTTCAAACGCTCTGGAGCGATCTCCAAAGACTTACGTTTTATCTTAACAGAACCACCTTTGCCTATGGTACCCAGGCCTGCCATGTTGGTCCCGTCGTCTCTGCTGGAGGAGGAAGCTGTGTCCGTCCCAGCTTTGCCGGTACGAATGCTTTTCTATCCCATGGAGACATTAATTGACACTTAATGTAGCCTTCGCCTCTCGCTGGACCTCTCCTGGGTTCACCCGCCGCGAGGCCACTGAAGGAGGTCCATGCGCAGAGCTCGACACTTTTGGCTTCACCAACGACAATGGTGATGAAGTCAGCTACAAGATCCCCGATGAACGCCGTGCTTCCATCGTCGCAGCGCTCGCCAAGGGTGATGATGCTGCTTTGAAGGCTAGCGCCGATGGCCTTACTCCTGTCAGCGCCTGAAGAACGTAGATGTCCAAGTAGAGCGCATTTGTGCCACGGGGTCAGCCTGTATGTTGTATCTAGTTAGTGTATAAACGGTGTAAGGAGGGATGATGAATCGAATCGATGCGAAGATGTGTAGAACGATATTGCCTAAGCCTGATGAACAGAAGGCCGCGAAGAAGTTTAAAGATATTATATACCAAGATATGTCTCCAACCCCTCCTTTATTGGTAACAACCTGGAGCCCCAAATATTGATATTCACGCTTGTGTGCGATGCAACACCAGCGGCTAAATAAAGATTCGATCAGACTTGCCGCATCGGATTCAGAATGATTCAGAGCTTCCATCATCTTCAGGTCCATGCGTAATGATGGCCTACGTGGGAATTTAGACCGGCAGCTCGGACCAAACACAAACCAAACATTGAAACAACCTCCGAATGACCCTGCTCTCATCACAATACCCGTCGCCTGTCCTCCTGTCCTTGTAGGCCTTCGTCTGTCGCGGCCTTCAAATTAGGCAGCTGTACTGCTGCAAGTGATCAGAAACCAAGTTCGTATGGTTTGTAAGTCGCTGTCGTTGGCGCCTTGCTGACCAGCGGTCATAACGGACAGTAGTGGAAACATAGTCTATTTCTTGTCAAAGAAGTAGCCTTGCATATTTCAGGAGGACTGGAATATACCGAGGCTTTATTCACCCAACGAGAAATCATCACGAGACAGGAGCGAATTTGGGCTGACTATGGCAGGTGTAGTCCTTCTCCTGGTCACATTGTCATTTTTTGCGTGGACATGTGCCGCCCCCCAAGCCGCTTACACAGAAGCCGGTCCCCGAAAATGCAATTGGAGCTAGTTACTCCTTTCTCGGTGGATGACTTGCATCCTGTGGTCATTATCCTGGGAGCATGCATGTCGAGCATTAACATAAATGAGAAGTATCTATTCCAGAGGTTCCAATAACGAAACACCATGTCAGGCTTCCCCCCTATCCCCAACACCACTCTCCCTACCTTCTCTGTCGTCGGGACTACCTTGCCTCTGTCCTTCGACGCTTCTACCTTCACCGCTCAAGCAGTCGCAGAAGCCTGGGTCTCCACCTTCTGCACCATCGTCGCCGGGTCCGATGCGCAAGACCTTGTGGATCTCTTTGTCCCAGCGAGCACTGGGGCTCAGGTTTGGTGGCGCGACATGCTCGCCTTGACCTGGGACTTCCGTACTTTCATTGGACACGACGCGATCGCCAAGTTCGCCGCTGACCGCCTCACGGGTGCAAATGCCAGAGAAGAGGTCGGAATTCGCGATCTGGAGCTCGATGTCGCCACGGCCAGTGCTCTCCCACCTACATTCACGCAGGCAACTCCAGATCTCGCTTGGCTGCAGTTCTTCTTCAAGTTCAAAACCAAGGTCTCAGATGGCTCTGGGATCGTTAGAATTGTGCCTGTGGGCGTTACCACCCTTGAAGGACTCAATGATGCACGCAATTGGAAGGCACATATGATCTTCACTAACCTTGAAGGGCTCGTCGACCACCCCGAGGCCGTTGGGCGCCACCGCAACCCGAAGGCCAACCACGGTTTATGGTCGCTTCAGCGGGAGAAGGAGGTCGAGTGTGCAGGAGAGGATGGGAAACCCACCGTTGTCATTCTGGGTGCTGGGCAGTCTGGGTTGGGGGTTGCGGCACGTTTAAAGGTGCTCGGCTTGAAATCTCTCTTGGTAGATCAGAACGAGCGCGTGGGTGACAACTGGAGGAATCGTTACGAGGCGCTGTGCTTGCACGACCCTGTATGGTATGATCACATGCCATATTTGCCGTACGTTGCTTTCTATGCTGTGTCTTTGTGGATTTGGAATGCTCAAGGCCTGCTGTTCTCCATTAGGTTCCCACCGAACTGGCCCACGTTTACCCCTGCTACGAAACTCGCAAATTGGTTGGAACATTATGCAGATATTATGGAACTGAACGTATGGATGTCGTCGACTATCGAAAAGATCATACAGGACTCAGCCACTGGGTTTTGGGACATAACCATCTTGAGGCGAAAGAAGAAGGGGGATGGTATGTGTACACTATCAATTGTCGTTTGCACGTCTGGTTGTTCATGAATTTCGTAAGGCTCGGTGAGGGAAGAAAGGCGCAGATTTGAAGGCATACATCATGTTATTATGGCTACAGGTCTCGGTAGTGGACTCCCTGAGATCCCGTCAATCCCAGGTAATGATATAGCTGCTGTGGCGAATGTATCGTTTGTGATTGATGGTGTTCAACCTGACAGGAATCGACAAGTTCAAGGCCAACGGCGGACTTGTTCTTCATTCGTCTCAACACAAACGCGCGGGGGATCATAGGGGTAAGAAGGTCGTCGTTGTCGGAGCGTGTACTAGCGCCCATGATATTACCGCCGATTACTACCATAATGGCGTCGGTATGTGTGATTTGGCTGCATCCCTCTCAACACTGATTTAACTGACCTCCTTTTCTCGGCTCTAGATGTCACGATGTACCAACGAAGCTCGACGTATATCATGTCGACTGAGAATGGTTGGAAAGTCTTAATGGAAGGCGAGTCTCGCTTGTTACAAAGGTTTGTTCTAAAATGCGTGCTAACGGCACTGATGCCTCCAGGAGTTTACTCTGAGAATGCGCCCCCTGTTGAAGTCGCCGACAAGTTAAACTCGTCGTTCCCCCATCTGGCGGCGATTCCGTTGAATCAGATGAAGGTCGGGCATCTCGCTCAACTTGACAAGTAAGAGTTTGTTCACATCTCTAAGAATATGGTGTTAATGCTGCATCGCACTCAGGGATTTGCTTGATCGTCTGAATAAGGTTGGGTTTAGAACCAATCTCGGCATAGAGGGGACAGGGTTCGGGCTATTGGCCTGGAGTCGTGCTGGAGGATACTATTTTGGTGCGTGCCTCTTCGCAGCTTGGGCTTTTGAAACTTGCGACTGTTTCTAAATGTCTCGAATACACAGATACCGGCGCCTCAGGTCTGATCATCGACGGCAAGATCAAACTCAAGGGTGGGGGCGGGATCAAGGAGCTGACCGAGAAGGGATTGTTGTTCGAGGATGGCTCTTCACTCGATGCTGATGTAGTCTTGTTCGCTACCGGGTACGTTATCAAGCCCAAAAGCTCGCGCAGTTTACAGCAGACACAGTATAAAGAAAGTTAACTCGTCGTCTTGTTTAGGATCGGTGATACGAGAAAGCGGGTTCAACGTCTCCTGGGAGATGAGAATCTGGATGTCAACCTCTGGGGCTTGGATGATGAAGGTGAACTTCGTGGTGCATATAGAGATTTGGGGGTGAAGCGGATGTGGTACATGATAGGTGGGGACTCTTCACCGTGTTGTGGTCAATGCGAATGCTAATCATCTGGTTTAGGTAATTTGGCCCTGGCACGGTTCCACTCGAAGCACCTTGCCCTTCGTACGTGTTTCCTTGATTGATGAGCTTTAACATCTTTTCTGATTTTATGGATTCTCGAACAGAAATTAAGGCGGTTGAAGAGGGCCTGTTCCCTCCTGAACGTTACTCCATGTAGGACAGTAAGAGGATGGCCGCCCTTTAAATTGTGGTTCTAGAAGGGCTTGCTGGTTTGTATAATATCGTAGGGTGTGCAATTTTGATGCTATTTATAGGCTTACGTCGAACAGTAGGGAATGGGACCAGTCTTAGTTGCTCGAGACCGAGGCCATTTAGAGCTCGATAATATCAGTTCGAGAACGTCAGTAGAAGCCTTCTAACTTTGAGCTTATTGTGAGTTCGACGTCAGTTAAACGCTTGGCGGTCAACGTCGTTTGCTCGAGAAGTCTAGCGAAGAAAATTCTCTGATTCTATGAACCAATACTAATCAGCCGATGATACCGCTATCCGCAGGGACTCATCTTCGTTGACTATTTAGAGCTGAAAGGAGTGGGACTTGCTCAAGCCCCAACGAATCAGCCGCCTTCCGGACGTCTCACGTTTAAGATGCGTGTCAGCATTGGCAGCCTAATCTCCACTGCAGTCACCCTATGGGCCCATTCTGCCTCTGCTGTCGACTTGAAGTTCTATTACGCCAACTGTGCTGGGTTGTTCGGTGCGTGTCAGAACATCCCCGCAGGACAATGCTGTACGGCGTCGACAGCGCCAGGTGCGTCGGTGCAGAGCACTGGGTCTGATGTCTAGTAAGTGTCATGATATCTGCCTTTTGTCGTATGCTCTGACAGTAAATCGGGTTAGCTACACGTTTACGTGGCCTCACGCTTCATGCAGCATAGGTGGCAGCCAGTCTCGGTCGGGTGGCGAGGGTTGTATTCGGCCAAATTGGGCAGGTACATATTGAAATATTCTATAGAGAATACCAAACCGAGCCACTCACCTGCTTCTCTTCAGCTTACGCAGCTTTGTGGGAGACGCAACTCTTGAACCGAGACGAAGCATCGATCACGGATAAGAAAGAATGCACTGAAGTCGACAGCTTTGGATTTACCGACTCAAAAACTGGGCAGGATAGACTCTTCCCAATACCGCCAACTCAAAGAGCTCAAATTATGGCGGCACTGTACAGGGGGGATCATGAAGCCCTGAGGATGACTGCAGGGATCTTCGCCGAGGAGGAAGCGTACTAGGCGGCCACGGGACACAGTTGTATGAGCTCTGTCTTCTTCCACGGGTCTTGTTACTCGCTTCCGATTATTCCAAAGTCGACATGGTATTTGATATTACTATGATTAGTGTAAAAGTCCGAGCCGAATGTCGGTCCAATGATTTTAAACGTTATTCAGGCACCGACTCCGCAATCTGGCGATTTACCGTATTTGGTTTAGAAGATAAGATAAGATTGTGAAGTTTTCTTATCGGATCTCCACCCAGACGGCCCCGCATATCTTCCATATCTTGGAGTGCTACCATAACATTCAGGAAGTGAAAGAGCTTTTGGTATGTGTTACTGGTATCTTTCGACAATGTAAACATAACACTTCTGCTCAGAAATGCTGGTATTGCCTGGCAAATCATCAATTTCTGCCCCGCGTCGGCGATCTCTGTTGAACGAAATCCAAAAGCAATGTTCGAGGGTGACATCAGTCGACGCAGTTTGGATTCATCTGGTCAAACTCTCGCCAAATGAAAATGCCAAAGAACTCGAGGACCCAACTTCCACTGCGAGGACGACGCTGGAACGACTACTGAACTACGGCGACGACATTTCCTTACCAGGATCTTTGGAGGCAGTTCGAACTGGCCAAAACGTCATCTACGTTCTACCTCGCCAGGGCTCCATCTCGCCATGGTCCAGCAAGGCCACAGACATCTCCCGCCTTTGCAACCTCGAAAGCCACATTGAGCGGCTTGAACGTGGAAACGCTTTCGTCATTGGGGTCGACGGCCCACCACTCACGAACGAAGAGATAAACTCGTTCGCGCACCTCATTCACGACAGAATGACCCAAATCATTCAATCCTCGGTACCGGCAGAGGGTTCTCTATTCGCCCACGAAACGCCCAAACCACTCAGAACTGTGGGTTTGGTTGGAGATGCAGCACATGCGAAGGAGAAGCTGGTGGTAGCGAACAAGGAGTTGGGTTTGGCTCTGGCTGCAGACGAAATCAGCTATCTCGTGGAAGCCTACGCTACTGGCTTAAAGGCCATGAATCGGGATCCAACCGACGCAGAACTGTTCATGTTCGCTCAGGTCAACTCCGAGCATTGCCGCCACAAGATCTTCAACGCAGGTTGGACGATTGACGAGGAGCTCATGCCCAATTCACTCTTCCAGATGATCAGGAACACCGAAAAGCTCAATGGCACTGGAACAATATCCGCATACTCCGACAACGCAGCAGTCATGGAAGGCCACCCCGCCCCTCGCTTCGGTACGGCCAAGGTCCGCTCTCCTAAGGTCCCGATCCAACATGTCTACAAGTCGCATCTCGAGGACATCCCGATTTTGATCAAGGTTGAGACGCACAACCACCCCACAGCTGTTTCGCCTTATCCTGGAGCTGCCACGGGATCTGGTGGAGAGATTCGGGACGAAGGCGCTGTCGGCAGGGGTTCTAAGCCTAAAGCAGGATTGTCCGGATTTACGGTTTCCAATCTCCTCATCCCCGATTTCGTTCAGCCCTGGGAAACCGATTTCGGCCGTCCAGTCCACATTGCCTCCGCTTTCGACATTATGATCGAAGGTCCTCTCGGTGCTAGCGCCTTCAACAACGAATTCGGTCGCCCCGCCCTGACTGGCTACTTCCGCACCTTCAGCGAGACAGTCCCCGTGTCCGAAGATGGAAAAATTACGGAAGTGCGCGGCTATCACAAACCTATCATGATTGCTGGGGGATACGGCAATGTCAGGCCCAAGTTCGCCCTCAAGTCGAAGATCACGCCCGGGGCAAAGATCGTTGTCCTCGGCGGTCCAGGGATGTTGATTGGGTTGGGAGGAGGTGCTGCATCGAGTCAGGTGTCGGGGGCCAGTTCCGCAGATTTGGACTTCGCTTCGGTGCAGCGGGACAACGCGGAGATGCAGAGACGGTGCCAGCAGGTTATCGACTCGTGCGTCAACTTGGACGACGAGACCCCCATTCAGAGCATCCACGACGTCGGTGCTGGTGGAATCTCCAACGCCCTCCCGGAGCTCGTTCACGATTCGGGTTTGGGTGCCGTTTTCGAGATTCGCGACGTCCTAGTCGCCGACTCGTCTATGTCGCCAATGGAAATTTGGTGCAACGAGAGTCAGGAGCGCTACGTTCTTGCGATTTCTGCGGACAAGGTCGACACCTTCGAAGCCATCGCTAAGCGTGAGCGTTGCCCCTTCTCCATTGTTGGTGTCGCCACAGCGGAGGAGAGGTTGGTGGTGAAGGATAGGTTGTTGGGCGGTTACGTCATTAACCTCGATATGTCTACCCTGTTCGGAAAGCCACCGAAGATGTCGAGGAAGGATGTTGTTCGTCGTATAACAGGCAAGGCCTTTGACTCGTCGCTTACTTCGTTCTACCCTTCCACTCCAACGCTACCAGAGCGACTCGCCCTGGCCGTAGACCGCGTTCTCCACCTCCCATCGGTCGGTTCCAAGTCCTTCCTTATCACCATTGGCGACCGTACCATCACTGGGCTCGTCACTCGCGACCAGATGGTGGGTCCTTGGCAAGTCCCTGTCGCCGATGTTGCCGTTACTCGGTCGTCGTACGGCTTCGACATCATCTACGGTGAGGCGATGGCGATGGGAGAACGTACCCCGCTGGCTATCCTCAACGCGGCTGCTTCTGCTCGCATGGCGGTCGGCGAGGCCTTGACCAATCTTATCGCTGCGACCATTGGGGACATCTCTCGCGTCAAGCTTAGTGCCAACTGGATGTGTGCGGCGTCCAAGGAGGGAGAAGGTGCTGCGTTGTACGAGGCGGTGAAGGCTGTTGGGTTGGACTTGTGCCCTGAATTGGGCATTGGCATTCCTGTGGGCAAGGATTCCATGTCGATGTCGATGAAATGGAAGGAAGGAGAGGATCAGAAGGATGTTACCGCGCCCTTGTCTTTGATCGTCACTGCGTTTGCGCCTGTGGAGAATGTTCGCTCCACTTGGACCCCTCAGTTGCGGACGGACATCGAGGAGCCGACCGAGCTAGTCTTCTTCGATCTTGCTGGAGGGAAGCAGAGACTGGGAGGATCGGCTTTGGCGCAGGTCTTCAAGGAGATTGGGAATGAGGTTCCGGACGTTGACAACGTTGCCACACTGAAGGCGTTCTTGGAAGGGGTTCAGCATGTCAAGCAGGCGCTTCCCGACGTAGTCCTCGCATACCACGATCGCTCGGATGGCGGCCTGTTTACTACCATTGCGGAAATGTGCTTTGCTGGACATGCGGGTGCAGAAATCTCGTTGGATGCCATTGGGGGAGAAGGAGAAATCAATCCTGTGGCTGCGCTTTTCAACGAGGAATTGGGAGCGGTTGTTCAAGTTCGACAATCTCAAGTACAGCTCCTCGTCTCTGCGTTCAACAATGTGGGTTTCCCTTCGACATCGGTTCACGCTATCGGCAGGGTCAACTCTCCTCTCGTTAACGAGGGCTTCATTCGGGTGGTTCACAAGGGAATGGATGTTTTCTCTGCCCCAGTGTCGCAGTTACAGAAGAGCTGGGCTGAGACTTCTTTCAAAATGCAGACCTT
Source organism: Coprinopsis marcescibilis (assembly GCA_004369085.1). Classification (NCBI taxonomy): domain Eukaryota; kingdom Fungi; phylum Basidiomycota; class Agaricomycetes; order Agaricales; family Psathyrellaceae; genus Coprinopsis; species Coprinopsis marcescibilis. The sequence goes on from ML210289.1 coordinate 45,054, forward strand.
GCGAGATAATCCTGTCGCTGCTCAGGAGGAGTTTAACCTTATCGAGGACGCTTCGCATACCGGCCTTTTCTACGACCTCACGTTCAAGCCGACATCGCTTATCTCGGTCAACCCTCTGCCTCGTCCCAAGGTCGCTATTCTTAGGGAACAAGGTGTCAACGGACATGTTGAGATGGCTTGGGCCTTCACCGCTGCTGGATTTGATGCTGTCGATGTGCATATGTCCGACATCCTCAAGGGCGATATCAGTCTCGTTGGCTTCCGTGGTATGGCGGCGTGTGGTGGGTTCTCATACGGCGATGTGTTGGGTGCAGGAAAGGGATGGGCCAATTCGGCACTCCTCCACGATGTAGCGAGAAAAGAGTTTAGCGACTTTTTTGCGCGGGAGGATACGTTTGCCTTGGGTGTGTGCAATGGGTGTCAGTTCCTGAGCCATCTCAAGGAGATTATCCCTGGTGCGGAGGATTGGCCCGAGTTTAAGCCGAATAGGAGTGAGAGGTTCGAGGGACGGGTGTGCGTTGTTGAGGTTGTGGAGAGTGATGTCACGGAGAAGAGTGTGTTTTTCGCAGGGATGGGCGGGTCCAAGTTTCCGGTTGCGGTTGCGCATGGAGAGGGTAGGGTGGCGTTTGGGAAGGAGGGGCAGAAAGAGGCGTTGGTCGGGGATGGGTTGGTTGCTGTTCGATATGTCGACTCGAAAGGGGAGGCAACGGAGGTCTATCCTCTTAATCCCAATGGAAGTCCAGGAGGTATCACGGGTGTGCAGACGAAGAGTGGTCGGGTGTTGGCTTTGATGCCTCATCCTGAACGTGTGGCGACGATGGAGAGTAATAGCTGGTATCCGCCTCATATTGCTGATACTTGGGGAAGTGTTGGTCCTTGGTTTAGGCTTTTCCAAAATGCCAGGAGCTGGTGCGAGAAGACAGCGTAAAATCAAAAGAGAAGGAAATCGAGTTGTATTTTGTTGTTTCGTTTGGAAATTTATTCGTAATTTATCGTCTTCTTTAGATGTTGAATTGGCTTTACATTGTTTACATGATTCGATGGAAGAGTTAAAATTACATGCTTCGTTCGACCTTACACCCGTACACCACGGGTTTGCCTTGAATTCCTTCATTACTGTGCAGGGATATTCGACGAAGAAGTGTTCGATCCTAAACAGTTTGTCGTCATCTTGAATCCTCAGGTCTGGAACATTGTACCCACACCAGCGCCTAACCCTTCTTCGACTAAACAAGATACTCTACTCGATTCGTCTTCATTTCCGGGAAGTGAAAATGGAAACTGGACATGCTGTGCGCTGTCTTGTAATATGAAGCGAGCGAAGTTGAGATCTTTCCATTTGCAAGCGTAGTCGCTGACCTCCTGACAAGCTCCTGTGTGGGCCGTGCGATGGGCGTCGTCTTGGCTGATGTCGAGGAGGCGACCACGGAAATCGTCAAACGTTCCTTCTGTGGATATGGATATCAGGAGGACGTGCGGAAGACTGGCCCAGGACGACGCGAAAGATCTTCCGTAGAGACAAGTCGACATGAAACTAATTCGAGTCGCCCAACTCGTGAACAGCTTGTTTGGATGCAGCTTGGCCTTGGCCTGTTCTGGTAATGCGGCAGTAGATGATATGGAGTTCTGGAAATGCCGCATGGTTAGCTTTGGGTTTCGACTTCGATCAATCCCTTAACGGAAGGTAGGCAGGGGTAGGTAGGTAGGTAGGTAACGTTATCGTTTGTACTTACCACAGTGGGAGCAAAATCGTTGAACGACGAGAAGCATAGGAGTGTCCAACTTTAACCATGCCAAATGCAAAAGTAAAGTCGATGGGAAGGTACTAGCTGCCCAAGCAAAGCGGTTGCAGTTGTAGGCAATCAAGGCCTTGGAAAGACAAATGAGCGTAAATCGTAATCAGCGGCTGTGGTCCTGGATACTTTGGACTGTCAATTAAAGTACATACGTTGCATGAAGCTGATGTAGCCCCAACTTGAGCGCAGTTTTTGTCACCCAGTCAGCGGTAAGCAGCAAGACATATATGATATCGTTGCATGGAGTCGCGGTGCCCTTTTAATTTCAATCTCCCTTCCACATCGCCGAACCTCGCTCCCTTCTGCAAAAGAGTAGTCTGTGGGATGAAGCTTTCAAGCTCTTCTACAATTTTACCATACACTGCCGGGGCTAGTTTGGCGCGGACCTTCACCTCGAATGGTGAATATTTGAGTTCTGCAACCTTAGCTTCCGAAAGAAGGAAGCAAAGCGTTAGGAATCGTCCCATAGAGAAGAGGTTGTCCACATCCCACTCTGCCTCCTCGTGCGATGGGGTCGAAGCTAATAATGGTGTAACATTGTAAAGGTTTGTTTAATCGTCAGATTTGGATCACTAACGTTGTACTTTAGTCTCTTCAGCGGCTTTAAGTCCGTATGCTCTAAGTATTTCCGGTCGGAGGCCAGGAGGAAATGTTCCGATGACGGCAAATAGTTATGTATGTAAAACCTATTCGGTTCCAGACTTTCTGGTGCGAGTGGGTGGAACCTAGATGCCCAGTCTGGAAAAAATGGGGCGCCGAAGGCGCCCGACCTAGATCCTGTCCGATAAATTGGGGGTCAAAACCCCATTATAGCTACATTTTTCTGTCCTGAAAAATAGCCCTTTTAGATGAGACCTACATCAGGGAGTCCGGAAAATTTGGCCAACCGATGAGCAGGCCAAGCCAGGTTCAGGATGAGTGGTCACTGGCCCCGATGCTTCCCGACGTTTGTCGTTGGTTCCTGGTTATATATAGTGAACTAAGCCCAATTAAAGCTGATATCGGTTGATTTATGTCGTTGCGCAGTTTCTTGAGCGCCTCCAGCCGCCGGCGGTGACTCAAATCCAGAAGAACGGGACAATCGTGGTCAGAGATGATGCCTGGGCCAATTTCCGCGAGTTTTCTGTTCAACAAACCGTGAACACCCTCAAAGCTGCTCTCAAAGAGTTCAATTCGCACAACAAGGATTCTATGGAAGTTGACGATTCCTGAAACTAGCTTACTAACGTAGTATAGACAGATTTCAGCGTACTTCGAGCGATTTTTGGAAAATTCGATTTTATTTTTATTTTATTTTATTTCCTGGAGCTAGATCGCTTTGTCCGGAAAATTTTCCCAAAACGGATCCAGGTTCCCTCCTTATATTCCGGGGTCCTGTGGGTGTAGGTGTGGTCGCGACTCCTTCCCTTTGCCGTGGCCCGTGGCTTTGAACGACTTGCTGTAGAAGGAATATCGCCTGCGCCCTGACCTTGTCCAGTCGGTTCATTTTTTGAGGCGGCCTCAGAACCGATGTATCACCCCGACACAACGACCGTTTCTCATAGCGTAAGGACACCCTAAAGCGAGGAGTATGATACATAAGGCCTGTCGCACATTGTTGTTCAAGACACCTGCCACTGACTGCGCTCATAAGTACGCAACGCTCTCGCAGGTAACGGGCGAATCGGCATCCGGCGACGATGAAGCTCCTTGTCACAAAAGGACATGTCATAACTTGGTCGTTGCGTACTGCCGCTGCCAAGGCCTAAGGGACCTTGGAGGTGGCGTCACCAACACCATTAAGCAAGCCCGATAATGGACGCTTCCCAACGATGGCGCAGGGTCTAATGCCTAAGGGTCTATTCGCACGACCTACGCCAACTCACCCTCGAGAATTTGAAAGAACTACTGAGCTGAGGTACAGATGAAGCCATCAGCCAAACGTCCAAAATACAAAATCATTGGTATTCCCGCGGCCCGCTTGGGCGTGCAGGGCTGGGAGATAGATTGTACAGCTGTTACTACGATAGACCTTTTGTATATGCTCATTGCTCTAAGGCGAGAAATATGCCTTGACTTAGCATAACTACTTATCGTCCAGAACAATGCGGAACTACTACGCTGTCCTTTTACTGTACACTACGCCTCAACTTTACAGCCGTACACTACGGGTTTGTCCTTGAACTCCTTCACCACTGTGAGGGGATACTCGACAAAAAAATGTTCTAACCCGAACAGTTTATCAAGGGATTTACCAGCTCCGAATTCTTCGGCCCCGTCTTTTGTCACCTGGAACAATCTGCTAACGTCCTCACCCAACCCTTCTCCAAGCAGATAAGATACCCTCTCGTACTCGTCCTCATCGCCCGGAAGCGCGAATGGGAATTGTGGGTGATGTGCGGCGTCGTGTAGTATGAAGCGAGGAAAGTTTAGTTCTCTCAATTTCGCACCGTACTCGCGGATCTCCTGACAGTCATTGGCGTGTGGCTGTATGGGCTGATCGTGGTCGTCTAGGCTGATGTGGAGAAGACGAGAGCGAAAGTCGTCGAAGGTGCCCTCTCCGGACATGCCTATCAGGACGACGTGAGGAAGTCTCGCCCAAGGGGATGTGATGAGCTCTTCCGCTGAGACCAGGTCTAGATGGAACCAGTTCGATTCGCCTAACTCTTGAATGGATCGCGTAGCTGCAGCCTCTCCTGCGGGGGTTCGGGTAACACGGCAATATACTATGTGAAGTTCTGGAAAGGTACGGTTAGCGCGCTGGCCAATCCCTTAGCTGGTTAAATTACTTACCGCCATGTGAACAGAATCTCTGGACGACGAGTAATATCGGTGTATCGAGCCTTAACCATGCTAGACGTAGAAGCAAGGTCGATGGGAAGGTAGCTGCACACGCAAACCGTTTGCAGTTTGAGGCAATCAAACCCTTAGAAAGACTAATCGGCCGAATCCCTGATGAGTGACCGTGTACGCCCAATAACGTCAAAACTGCAGAAATGCTACTCACCTTTCGTGAAGCTGGTGCAATCCCAACCGGAGCGACGTTTTTCTCACCCAGTCCGAGGTAATAAGCGAGACGTGGCGCTGCATTGAGTCGCGCTGAACTTTCAACTTCCCTTCCCCTTCGCAGAACCCTCTTGCTCCTTTCCGCAAACTCGGCGGGACAAGGCTTTCCAGCTCTCCTGAAATCTTGCTGTACATAGGAGCCAGATATGCACGGACCTTTACTTCAAACGGCGAGTCTTTGAGCTCCACGACCTTGGATTCGGATAGGAGGAAGCAGAGCGTCAAGAACCGTCCCATGGAAAAGAGGTTGTCGACATTCCACTCTGCCTTGTCGTGTGATGGTGGTGCTGGCGGAACGAAGCGGACAGTAGAAATAAGTATGTAATTCTTTACGAATCGAATTTAGATCAACTTACTTGCGTCTTCGGTGGCGGTCTGGTCTAAGCCCGATTGGAGGGTAGGAGAAACTTTGCCGGTGAAGTTGAATAGTTCAACAAATCCGATCTGGCGCCATACTTGCTGGTTCGTCGTGAGAGCATCAAGGTGGGCGGGCCTCAATTTTCTGCCCTTGCCATGGCCTTGAACTACTTCATGTAGGAGGAATGCGGCCTGAGCCCTGACCTTCGCCAAAGTTTCGATGGCGCGTTGCAGGATTTCCTCCCTGGTCGGCTCTCTGTAAGCCTCAATCAGTTCCCAGATCATCTGGGACCTGACCTGGCACGCACAGTCACCGATGTGGGCATCAAAAGCAGAGAGTGGGGACTGAATATGGTCTTTGGATGGTGCACATCCTGCTCGGACGGATTGGTGGAAAATAGACAGTGCCTTCCACATCGAGTGTGCTCCCAGAAGACATTGAAAAACAACCCGGTCGAGGTCCCTATAGCAGACGGGCTTGCTGGCGTCGGAGAGAAGAAGAGCGAGAACCATGCTGACTGAAGTTGGACTGAGGGGATGAGAAGAATGTCGGAATGCAGGCCAATATTAATATTGAGCGACCTTTGTATTTCTGAGTCCTCGGTACTCAGTACCCAGAAAGTTCTATTCGGCAAGTAGCGTGCAAAGTCTGTCCAAAATCCCAGCTGCCCGGACCGATCAGTGACATCCATAGTGTCGGAAAACTATTTGTAGCGAAGGATGGTGTCCGTCAACGTCAACGTAAGTTCACTGCTCGGCCTGGCGGGGGTGGTTCTAAACCCCAAATTCTACAATGACGCAAGCACTTAGACCTAAGTAACAGGAGAAAGCCTCGGTGTCTCCCAGCCACCGGAACCTAATCGACCAGCATTGATGACTTATTCGGATATTAACTCCAAGTCAACGTGAACCTTCCCGTCCGCTGAGCCACCTACAATGACATACTGGTTCATCACCCAGGCACAGCATTCGGCCCCCAGGCTCCAATTAAGCTCCCCACAACTTTGCGAATAGATTAATGAGGAGCTGGACAGCTGGGTCGTGGTTGAGGATGTGTTCTAAATGTATTTTATGGGGCGTTCAACAGGAACTTAATAATCCCGCCACAAATTCGAAATCCCACCGAAAACCTCTCGTCATTTCTTCAAAATCAATTAGATTTTATTGTAGTTGAAATCAAATATTATGCAGATTTTCCACGCTGCACCGAGAATTGTCCCTCAGGGCACCTAAACTCAGCCAGCGCACCGAAACTGAAGTTCTAGCACCGATTTTTGCTTTTACTTTCCCGCCGAAACCTTCCCTTGGCATATACACTGATAACTGTTAACTCAGACAGGCCTAAATATTCAACTTTTGGATTTAATAGTAAATTTGTGTCAAGTATGCCGGATGTTCAAAAAGAAAAAGAAACCACGCAAAGATTGTAGTCCTCCGAGTCGGAGGTACTAGAAACAGACTCGGAGTATGATAGTTAAACAGCTTGCTTCAAGCTCCAGCGATCGATACGGCTATATCAACCTGTGGCTTTCTCGTCATAATCAACGTCATAGATCCTGGTCGATTCACAATAGATATGCAATAGCCAAAGTCCTTGTCCATCTCCCTTTTATGAGGATAGAGTCTAGACCCGGAAGCGATTAGAGACCTTCCACGTACTATTGGCCTCATCAGAAGTTTACAGCCGATAAAACGTCGGGTAGGCCTATAATCCATAGCTTCTCTCCGATATACTGAAGTCTAGCTCCACGGAAAGGAAACATATGGGGAATTTTAAGTAATGTCGAATCATTCGTGATTTACCGGAGGTCATTCCGGCGAACATTATACCATATACGCTATCCCAAGTATAAATAGACCAGTCATCGCTCAGAAACGATCGAATAGCATGTGGGGTGCTTATTTTCCCTTCCTGATTGATTCTAATGTGGGTCCATGGGCGCTAATACATCCTGCGTGCCCCCAGCGTTTTACGATGATATAATCCAAACCGGGTCCCGTAGAACGAGCGCTCAGGGGGACGCTGACTACAGGTGCCTATTCTTACGATGTTTTACTTACGATGCATTGAAGCTGGCTGCTGGGTCTTTGTATAAATACTACTCCCACCACCCGAAACGATCATATCTCACAGTTAAACCAGCTCCGAGTCACTCACATTCATCGAAATGAAGATCACCTCACCCGCATCTTTTTCTCTCTTCTTTGCTGCTCTCACGTACTCAACCACGTCCGCAACCGATTTGCGGGGATTCACTGGGACGAGCTGCACTGGGACTTTTTCTGTTTGCACAGACATAGCTTCTGGGCGCTGTTGCCTTCACTCTGCTTCGCCAGTTGCGTCGGTGCGCGCCATTAATGTGTCGGCATCTTTATCGTATGTCTCTGCTCTGCACAAGCTCCAAGTTGTTATCGACCCCTTCTTGGCTTTGTGTACCCGATTACGCTGGTGATTTGACTTACTGTTCGATATAGCACTGTCTGGGGATATGCAGCTCATGAATGCAGCACTTCGCTCGCTACGGTCAGTGGAAGCACCTTGAACTGTTTGAGTCCGAGCTTTGCTAGTAAGTCTATACTCAAAATTCGGATACCTGAAGCATTTCACTGAAACCTTGTGCGATTCAGTGTTTTCTACTCGGTGGACAACATTGAATACACGCGAAATAAGCGAAGATGATAAATCCAGCATTTCCACTCCAGATTGCGTGTCGGCTGATACCTTTGGGTACATAGACGAGACGACTGGACAAGAAGTCCTTTTCAAGATCCCCGAAGAGCGAAGGGAAGTCATTTTTGCAGCGCTCGCAAAGGGGGATGTTGGGAGCGTGAAGGCTAGCGCGCTGGGGTTAGAGCCACTTTAAGAAGAGGCAGTAAATACGTCTCCATTCGTGCACATCTCTACCGTTTTGCTCCTGTGAATTGTAATATGCACGAAATTCTGCCGCGTCGGCACTTATTAGATTGGTGTGGTGTAATTTTCAGAGTCGAATCAGATGGAGCTTCGGGACTTGCCACTGACACCTGGTCCGTGCTCGCCCTTGCCTCACCTTTCGTCATTCGTTTCTGTTCCAAGCTGCGATCCCCGACGTAGACGTGCATACTTCCTAGCTCCTCGGGTGGCGAAGCATACGGGCAGGTGGAAGAAGGGTGATCCAGATTAATCCCGAATCTGGGGACCGGGTCAGTTATGTTGGGTAGCCGCTTGCTGCGAACTTGCAAAGGCTAATTTTTATTAGGATCACGGCGTACCGTGTACCATGGACGTTGTTTGAGATCAACACATTTGTGGAACATATACATATTCTTGTAGCTGCACAGTACAAAGGATAGGCAGGAGGGCTACAAAGGTGCTAAATGCTTAGATATACCCAATGGCAACTAAAGTGTTTAGCCAGCAACTTGAATTCTTTGAGTCCTGCGAGGGCGGAGCATCGTATCAAGATTCAGTGTAACACTCGGGAAGTTGCTGAACTGTGACGGACATCGCGTGTCCTGACCACATTGGTCTCCAGATTTTCCCAGGTGTCCTTATCTATACCATCTATGTAAGCTGATTAATTCTAATGTGGGTCCATGGGCGCTAATACATGTTGCGCGCCTCCCCAGCGTTTTAAAAACTGCAGCCAGATCTAGGCAATATTTATCATTTTGGCCTCTGAGATGTTCGAGCTGCGGGTTCAGGAGTTAAGTTCTGAGCACCAGTGGGCTAGAAATAAGCCAGACTTCTGGCGAGGCCGTATGCATTACATTCGCTGTATCGCAATAGAAACACACAAGGATCCGGAGTATCCCCCCTGCCCCGGTCCATGGGCACCAGTTCCAAGCAGTGGACGCCGAAGAGATATAACCGTTGATGTAATCGAAACCGCCCCTGCAGAACGAGCGCTCGGGGGAAGCTGTCAACAGTGCCTATTCTTACGATGTTTTGCTTACGATGCATTGAAGCTGGCTGCTGGGTGTTTGTATAAATACTACTCAACTACCCGAAACGATATCTCATACCAACCAACTTCGAGTCACTCACATTCAGAGAAATGAAGGTCACCTCACACGTATCTGTTTCTCTCCTCTTTGCTGCTCTCATGTACTCAACCGCTTCCGCGACCGATTTGCGGGGGTTCACTGGGACGAGCTGCACTGGGACATTTTCGGCTTGCACAAATATAGATTCTGGGCAATGCTGTCTTTACTCTGCTTCGCCAGTTGCGTCGGTGCGCGCCGTTAATCTGTCAGCGTCTGTGTCGTGAGTTGCTTCTCTGCCCAAGCTTGTGATGTATCAGCTTCTAGTTTATATCTTCGCTGTTAACCATTTGATGTCCTGTGTTAATTACAGCACCCTCCATGGATTTGCTGCTCATGGATGCAGCTCCTCGCTCGCTGTGGCCAGTGGGAGTACGCTGAGCTGCTTGAGCCCTAGTTTTGCCAGTAAGCCTTTACTCTATTTGGATATTTTAAATCGTTACACTGAAACCTTGACATCATCAAGTGTTTTCTACTAGCTGGACAAGATTGAATACACGTGAAATAAGCGAAGACAGCAAATCCGAAATTTCCACTCCAGACTGCGTCCCAGCGGACACCTTTGGGTACACAGATGAAATAACTGGAGAAGAGGTCCTTTTCAAGATCCCCGAAGAGCGAAGGGAAGACATTTTTGCCGCGCTCGCAAAGGGGGATGTTGGGAGCGTGAAGGCTAGTGCGCTGGGGTTGGAGCCACTTTAACAAGAGGCAGTACATCCGTCTCCATTCGAATACATCTCTACCGTTTTGCTCCTGCGGATTGTAGCATGGTGTGTGCCCGAAATGTTGCCGTTTCGGCACTGGGGGTTAAGAATAGATTGATAATTGATTTAACTTTCAGACGGAGCTTCGGGGTTTGCCGACACATAGTCCGTGCTCCTTAGGTCTGTTCGTGCGATACCCGACGTATACGTATACTTCCTAGCTCTTCGTGTGGCCACGACGACCAGAGCTCTGGAACCGCTGGCTAGGCTATCCTAGACATAGGCATTTCAGTATATTCAACTCATGGGTGGACAGTGGTGAATACGAATTCAGAAATAATCACGTCATCGCACACAATTCGTGCTTCTGCTCTGGCTTATCCTTACAATGGGCTTATGTGCTCATTGCCCATTCTGAGGAAGGCCGTGTGATATGGTAATGGTGATATTCCTACTATTGTGGAAGGCAGGTCTGGTGAGTCGATTTCCTGCTTCGCCTTTACTATTACCGTCCACTGCCTAAACAAGGAAAAGGATGGCTGACTCTACGACTAGGAATGATTTTACCAGCATTCCGCTACTGGACTTCTCCCTGGCCTTATCACAAACAACTAAATCCCTCTTCATAAGCCAGCTTCAGCATGCCCTAATCAATGTCGGGTTTATCTACCTCTCCAACCACCCCGTTCTTCCTCATACATCTCGCCTCCTCCCGTTTATCCCCAAACTCTTCACTTTAACCCAGGAGCAGAAGAACAAGACTGCTATGGTCAACTCGGAACACTTTCTGGGGTACTCAAAGTTGGGAGGAGAGCTGACGAAGGGGAAGGTGGACTGGAGAGAGCAGTGGGATTTCGCGACGAAGCATACATGCAGGTGGAAGAAGGGGGATCCAGACTACTTCAGAATCTGGGGACCGTGTCAGGTATGCTTGGTAGCCGATTGCTGCGCTCTTGCGAAGGCTAATTCTTAATACCGTTTAGTGGCCGGAAGAAGAGCTTTTACCAGGCTTCCGTGAGGCGCTCGAAGCGTATCTGGATGCGGTCCAGGATCTAAGCTATCAGTTTAGCTCGCTCGTCGCGGAATCATTGGGTCTGGGGCCGGATGGCTTGGCCAAATTCTATGACAAGGATGAGTTTATGCAGCATCGGGCGAAGATTGTCAAGTATCCTGTGCCGCCTGAGGGTGGGGAGGGGCAGGGCGTGGGCCCGCATTATGATGCGGGGTTCTTGACATTTGTGGGTATTGTTTCAGTCTTGGGTGGATTAGAGGCTAATTGTGGGTATTTAGTTGCTGCAAGCGTCGGAACATCAGGGGCTGCAGGTGCAGAATTTGGCAGGCGAGTGGGTTGATGCTCCGCCAATTCCTGGGACATTTGTTGTGAATATCGGGAAAGGTATGTTTCCTCCTCGACATTTCCACATTTCCCTTCTTCTTTCAACATAGACGTGCTGATTCTCACGTCGCATTTCTAGCACTGGAATTCGTAACCGGTGGTGTGGCCCGAGCAACGTCGCACAGGGTCTTGTCGCCCAGGGGCGACACACCGAGATACTCTGTGCCCTTCTTCCAGAATATTTCGCTTACCATTCGGTTGTCTGATGAGGTTATGCAATGTGAGCATCCAAATGTTCGTTCTCTTGCTTTTACTCTAGCGATGCATAATGGTTACTGCACCTATACACTTTCCACCGCGAATGCCTGTAATGGTTCTATGGCTTGCCCCTTTTTGTGTCGATGTCTTGTGTAGAATCTTTCTCGATGTCGCGTGGTGGCAGCCCTGGTTCATGCAACTCTAGACTGCCATTTCTTCCCTTTTAAAAACGTTATTCTTTCCTGGCCTCAATTGTTCTCCCTCTCTCCCGGGTGGTCGAGTGCTGACTCCTTTATCACGTCAGTCCCACCGGAAATACTGAATCTTCGCGATGAAAGAGGCGATGTTGCTGCAACTGATTGTAAGTGATTTAGTTCCCTCCCTCTGGTCGTTCCAGAAACTGATCATGCCGTCTCATCAGCTGTCAATTTCACGGAATTCAACAAGGAGCCATCAGGCAAGGTTAATCTCATTGGGCGAGTCAAGTGCGTATCACGAATATGTTTCAATGCTATGGACCTCATTTCTGACGATAACCCTTATTTCCCCTTAACAATGATGGTGTTGTATTACCTAGGAGTCACCCTGATGTTGGAGAACGACATTATCCGGCACTGTTTAAGGAAATTTTCCCGAATGGATTCCATGGGAAGGGTAGTGCTTATTGATTACAATATATAAAGAAGTGCATCCTTAAGTCCAATATGTCAGTATAACCAGTGTAAATCAATATCAATCCACATATCAGTCCGTAGAATGTACCCCTAATCAAGTGAGCGGGCCCAGGCGGACCATTTTCGGGAGACGCGACTACAACCCTGGGTTGATCACTGCCAATCTTGTCCATCGACCACCACTACACCGACTCACCTCTCCCCGACGGACTTGTCCATCACGATATCTGGTGGGGCCGTTATCGATCGCTATATCGTTGTCGTATCGGATCTCTCATCTAGGTTGAGGATGTATCACTTTGCATCTACCAGCACCGACGGCAACAAATCACGCAGCAGCGGTGGGGGCAGCTCGGGCGGGAACAAGCTCACGAAGCACCAGAGCCTCAATGCTACCCAGACCAAATCATCCTCGAACCCGCTGTTCTTGAGGATTGAGGAGGAGCTGCATGATGCGAGGCGGGTGAGGAGTCATGGGCAGGAGGATGATTTGAGGGGGGCGTTGGATATGGTTATTGGGAGGGTAGAGGAATTAGTAAGTACTTGTTCATTTTCTGGTTCTTAATCCTCTAGTTCCTGGTGAGGTGGGTGGTATGTAGCGATTAGAATGGCAGTTTTACCTTTTATCTACCCATTTTGTGCATCGTATGTAAACTAACCATATAACACAGACCTCGACTCTCAGCGAAGTCTATAAAGCTCAAGCGGAACTTGAGGCGCAGCTCAACGTCGCCAAAAGCAACCTACAGCTCGTGATTATGAACAACGACATGCTTGAGGAAGCGCTCAAGAAGAACAACGCTGCATCCCGGGATTTGGGGTGGCGAAGGACGAGCTCGAACAATCCCAGCACCATTCAAGCTCCTTCCGGGGATCCGAGAGCAAGTTTGGAAAGATCGCAGTCGATGGACCTGAACGCGTATCCTGTACCTGACTCGCCTGCATCTGCGGGTACTGAGAGCAGGTTTTTCAAGTTTAGGTTCGGGGGTGGCGGGACGACCTCGAGCGCGAATGTGGGAGTGGGGAGTAGTAGGCCTGGGACGCCTGCGCAGAACCATGCTAATGCAGCGGCCCATTTGACGTCCCCATCTCTACCGTCGTTGACGTCTACCCATGCTAAAGAACTCGAAGAATTGGAGAAGGAACTGGAGAAGGAGAGGGCGGCGAAGAAGAAGGCGTTGGAAGACAAGGCGGCGTTGGAGGATGAAGTCGAGTCGTTATCGCAGGCGTTATTCGAGGAGGTCGGTGATAGGCTACTTTCGCTTGATTGCTTCTTACTGATCGTGATATTTTTAGGCGAACAAGATGGTAGCGCAGGAACGCATGAAGCTCGCTGACACAGAGGAAGAACTACGCGAAGTGCGAACTGAAAAGGAGGCTCTACAACGCGCTCTTCGGTTACTCGATGACCAGACGCGGGACCCCAGTCGTCACCACGGACACTTGCGGAAAACGAGCTCGGAATTCTCGTTGGTCAATCCTACAGATTCTGGGAACAGTCCGACGTTGTCCCATGCCTCTTCTTCGTCCCAACCCCAATCCAAGACCCATTCGAGGAGCTCGTCGCAGGTAGCGATCAAGAGCGCCCTGGCGAGTCCAGTTGTGACGACAAACTCGTTACCGGCTTTACCGCTGGCTACTGCTGCTGGGGAACAAGCAACGGTGTCGATGCCGTCCTCGGTGCAGGGCTCGCCAAAGTCAATTTTCAAGGATCATGGTCCTAACAGGGATGATGGGGATGATGATGGGGATAGGGATGTCAGTACGGGCAAGAGCAGGAGTAGAAGCAGAAGCAGGAACGACGATTACATCCCGATCAGCGTGCTCTCCCCCACGGAGGATTTGGACGAAGAGTCGCAACCTACACCGAGGTACCGGCAGTCTACGTTGCAGCCTGCAGGATCAACAGCGGCGACAGGGGCTGGAAGTGGAAGTGACAGTATATCCGGGACAAAGACCCGGGACGAGGGCCAGAATCAGCCACCGCATACGCCTGTGTCGGCACCTCTGATGGGCTCGATGATGATGCATGAGGAGGCGTCGCCGTGGGCAGACGTGCCTACGCCGATGTCTGCCCGGTGAACGATGTGGGAGTAGGATTCAGGGGTGGGATGTGGGGGAGGCTGGTTGTTGCGAGCAAATATGGATAATGTGGGTTCGCCGGTCGTCCCTCACCGAGAGGCGCAGTTGCCCCATTTCCATCCATATTCGAGGTTTCTTGGATCGACCCATTGGGAGTCCTTAACTTCTTGCCATCCTTGTTTGCCTCTCACCATGTAGCTCTCATTTCTACATCATTTTACCACTATTCACCATCGGTTAGACCTACAACTATGGCTGCAAATCCTAGGTGGAGCAACTGTTTTTAGCGTTCCCATGGCTAACATTACTATACACGGCCGTTTTGGTTGCCGGCTGATGGTGAATCTGCGGAGGACGGTGCAGGCGATGCCAGTATTCGCTTTTTACGCATTGTTGTCTCTTTCATGACGTCTCTGAAGAGTTCCGTCGTTCGTATACATCGTTTATCTATAATTTCAACTACACTTTGGGTACTTGGACATTGTAAATTGCATATTCCTTCCATTTCAAGATCAAAGGTCAAACTAGTACCAGATTTCGAAGCCAAATAATGGAACGGGGTTTCAACCTTAAATACTTGGGCGAATGGCACCAAATCTAAATAAAGTGTAACCCCTCAGCTTCCGTACGATATAGAGAGAGTAAGTAGCTTATGCATATTGATTAGGACTGTAGGAATTGATTAGAGGGGGTACAGCCATGCTGTGATTCCCGAGGGCTGGAGGGTTTGCGTATACTTTAAGGGTGCGGTCTTCGGCTTGCTTTGTGTAGTAACTAGTTGCCTGAAGGAGGGTAAATAACGAGGCTGTGGGAGCAGTAGGAGCACTGAGTGGGTCCTACTAGGTATCATCCAAGGGCGAGCAGATCAACCCACAAGCTGAGGATTCTCTGCACGATGTGACCACAATCTTATCGCTTGAGCGCCAGTAGTTTGATAGCAGTAATATACGCTCAGTGATACGATTGAGACAGGATCGTTTCAGCCTACTTGTACTAACTTAACTAGGGGTCGAGCGCGCTGACCTCAGGTTTTCGGCGCTCTTATGGATCCGAATCCCGATCCTTGGCGCATTAAGTACGCCTTAACAACTTGCCAAAGTAATCCTTATTTTATCAGTGAGAGTTATTTATACTTTCTTTTCAAATTTAATGCTTCGATCTCAAACTTTTGCACTGGAATGCTGTGATGGGGTTGACTCGGGGAACTTAACACCCTTGACACACTACAACTGAGAGTTGGTGTTAATCAATATAATCAAGAACAGATGTTCTTTGATCCATATGTTCTCCATCAAAGAAGACTTGAAAACGCGGGCAATGTTCAAAATCCCGAAGACATCGCAAATAACACACCTCAAAGATGCTGTTTAAATCCTCCAGGTCCAGATAGTGCACCGCAGCAGCTGTGAACACGCGTTCCATGCGACACTTACTTGTTTCACCCTTCATAAAGTGAGCGAATGTATCTCCCACCTCCCACCAATCCAACAACCCGCCCACCATGCATTTGGAGGACATACCACCAGAGCTCTTCCCTCTCTTTGCCACCCATATCCCACTCCATTCGACACCGTCCACCCTTCTTTCACTGTCCTTGACGAGCCGCGTCCTTTACAAAAGAATTATCCCTCTGGTCTGGGCCCACCTGATCCTCACGAGCGAAGGCCACGCAGCCGCGGTAATTGGGAGGCTGGCACGAGATGGAAAAGGACTGGGAAAGCTCGTGAAAGGGATATACATTCGCGCAGAGCTGAGCATCCCCTCCGAGAGACGGGCAACATCTCGAATTGCAAGCCCCGGAAGATCAGAGATTGGAAGGGATGCAAAGTCGAACACGAGCTTCGCGAGGGGATGGGAGACGTTGAAGAAAAATACGTTTGCCGTAGTCAAGAGGAGCCTGGTGGCGGGAGCTCCGGCAGGAGAAAGCACAACCCATTTATTTGGCTC
Source organism: Coprinopsis marcescibilis (assembly GCA_004369085.1). NCBI lineage: Eukaryota > Fungi > Basidiomycota > Agaricomycetes > Agaricales > Psathyrellaceae > Coprinopsis > Coprinopsis marcescibilis. The sequence continues at coordinate 61,276 of ML210289.1, forward strand.
GCCGAACGTAGGGCCAGGCCATATAGAGGGAGAGATAACGGCCTTCGCGTATGATGCGCACTCTATTGTCGGTGATCTGGAGCGCCTAATTGTGTCTGGATGTCTTCCTTCCCTTCGACGCCTCGAGTTGCGTGTGGATAGGTTTTGGAGCAGCGCAGACGTACGGAAGCTAAGTCAAGGCTTCAGATTTGAGGAGGATTCGTCGAGTTTCTGGAGGAACGTGCAGGAGTGGTGCCCAGACATCAGAAGCGTTGCCGTGACAGGGTTGGGGAACGACTTTCTGTGGCAGGAGAAGTGGTTAGAGGAGACCGGGCTGTTCGAGACAAAGGTTCGCCGAATTTTTAGCCTGTTAATTGCACTTGTTCATCGGCACACGCAAGCAGGATGTCACTCAAGTCGTTACTCAGCTTGCTTGCGGAACGTCTCATACACGAATACCGAAGGCTGTCAACTACTTCCACACGGTGGCCCCACGTCTCCGTGTGCTTCATATCTCCCCGCGCTTAGCTGACGACGGCTTGAAGGACATATCCGATCTCTTCCAACTCTATTTTCCGGTTCTCGAGTCCATATCTTTCGGCGGCTACATCTTCGGAGATAGTTCAAAGTCAGAGACGCTACAGGTATTCTGGGATAAACATGACACGTTGGAGAGTATTTCATTCTCCTCGACATCCCAATACTCCAGAGTACCTTTGAGCTCTCCAGCGGCCTTGCCCAAGCTAAAACATCTTTCGGTATGTAAACTTATGTGATTACTACGTTCTGCTACGCGATTCTCACTTGGAAGTCGATAGGCGCCGTTTTGTGACGTATTATCCATGGCACCGCTTCTACATAGGCTAGTTAGCCTCTCGGTGCTATTCACGGTCAACGGACAGGTGCCCTATTTACTCCGAGAAATAGTGCGGGAGGGCCTTCCAAAACTCAAGAGCTTGACAATCCTGAAGCAGCCGATTGCACGGGATGGGAGCAACACGAACTTAGAGGGTGCAGATTGGTACGAGACAGAAACTGGCCAATTTCTCAGGGTCGGAGCCTCGAAGGGGTACGAACAAAGTGTATTGGATGGGTATATGCACTCCATTGTTCGCGGGGCGCCTAATCTCGAGGAACTTGCCCTTATAACGTGGAATATCGAGGACCTAACCTATGTATGCAATTCATTTGTCTTGCGATGATTATCGATACTGATGCCTTGACAGGAGATGATTCCAGAGATATCGGGGCTCTCAAAGCTGCGGCGGTTCTTCTACCGCAATCGGTACGTGAGGACGTTTGACAGATTGCAGAAAGACCGGAAACTCCGTGAAGCTTTCGAGAAGGAAGCTCTTGGATTTGCCGAGGCTTGTCCGAATCTTGTTGAGTTGGGACTCCTGAATTCGCCTGCAAACAAGGACTATGTGAAGATGAAGTTTACTCGTGATAAGCTTGGATCTCTGTTGGGAAGCAGGCTTGCGTGCGGTGCAGCGCTCGGGATAGGCCAGGAGGACGAGGCTTTCCCCCGTGTTGGTGAGTAGCTTCAACAGCTGCAGTAGATTCTCACGACTTACGGTTTATTACTGTGTAGGCCCAGATTTGAAGTGGATCACTCCGCATTTTGCTTAAGACTATCCATAATAATCCAACTATTAATAGCATTGTATAAATCAGAGTCACTATGCTCATCGCTCGTGGCTTGATGTAGTGGAAACGGAAATTAAGGGACCACCGGACTATCAGACGATTATAAATTCAAGCTCAAGCCTTTTCTTAAAGGTCGATTGATGATAAATCCTTTTATTCTTTTGCCGTAACAAACTTGACCTTTGTAGTAGTAGTAGTAGTAGTAGTAGTAGTAGTAGTAGTAGTAGTAGTGTATTTACATCACGTTAGGCATTCAACTAACGATCCGAAGGTTGCTGCTTCGAATTGCTGGGTCGAAGTTTGCATCCTTCTTTCAGCCTTTCATAAGCACAGCAACCAAAGTTCTAAGAGAAGAACATATCCAAGTGGTACGAAATGACAAGCGCTAACCAGATTGTGTCAACCCAGTTATTAGCTTGAAAAGGCGAGGACTTTAGCACCAAATAGAGCCAATCACATTCAAGCAATGAGACGTTGCCAATGACCTCTACGGTAGCGACCTTGGAACGGGTTCACCATCCAGCGGCATACTTGACCGGACTTCTCCCTATGGGCAACACCAGCAGTCGTCGAAATTACAAAGACGCCAAGGCTGGCTCGTCCGCGTGCACTCCGGACATCCTCCCACCGGAGATGTATGATTTAATTTCTGCTTATCTTCCATTGTCTTCTGCACCGACGACACTTCGAGCACTTTCTCTAACCAACACCCATGTCTCAAACATTGTGATCCCTATCTTATGGGCCAATATTGTCCTGAGGAATGAGCATGATGCGCTCCAACTCATCCGAAGGCTTGTCGAAAATCCAGAGAAAGGCCAATACATTCGCGGAATTCACATTCGCGCGGCGTTGTCCGACCCTAATTCGTCACGCTCGCACGGATTGCGTTGGCTCAAGAGGAGAGGCAGAAGTGAGAACGACGCAAAGAAACAATTCGGGCTCATCGAGGGGTTGGAGAAGCTCATCACGGCGGGCAGCCTTCCATTCATTCACTCGCTCGAGCTGCGTCTCGATCGGTTCTGGTCCAACTCCAGCATCAAGAACATACAAGGACAGTTTGAAGAAGCATCGCCTTCCTTCTGGAGGAACGTGAATCAGTTTTGTCCTCAGCTACGTAGGGTTGTGCTGCGAAGCTTGGGCGACCAAGAGATAGTCGAATATTGGCAGGCTGCATGGGTGCGAGAGTTGGGAGTATTGGAAATAAAAGTAAGCCCTGTTATCGTTGCTGATTTCTGCAGAAAGTTTGACGGTAATCCTGTAGGGTGTTACGGATTTGGATGTGCAGTTCACTCAGCGCTATAACCAGCCGACGAAAGTGATTCATCACCTTTCACTCGTATCCTCGCAGCTTAGGAGGCTTTCCATCGGACCTCGCGTCCTCCATGATTACCTTTGGGATACGGCAGAGCTTTTTGAACTCACATTCCCAGTATTGGAGTCCATATCTTTAGGGAACTTCGAGAGCACAATCGCAGCCGAGTACACGGACAAGGCTGTGATGTTCTGGGAGCGCCACCCAACGCTCGAGAGCATCCATATATCTCCGAGGGTTGAGAAAAGTGGACGCTTTATTCCCCGTAGGAGCGATAGAGTTCCACAGTTCCTACCACGCTTGAGGCACCTAGAAGTAAGTGTGTACTTACTCTTGACATGTTATCGCTGTGAGGCTAATCTCAAGGTGATCATAGGCACCCATCAATGATGTCTTTTCGCTACTACCAATTCTCCACCAACTAGTCAGCTTATCTGTTCTATTCGCTAGCAACGAGTCGATGGATTATCTGACCCGGAGTTTGCCCTCATCCGAGGGGCTTCCTCGCCTTCGAAGTATCACTATCCTACACGATGAACCCGCACCAGTTCGCACTAGACTGAATTTTCCAGTCGAAGGGGTTATAGATTGCATTACTGCTGCCGCACCGAACGTCGAAGAGCTTGCGTATATTAGCTCCCGCCAACGCTTACCCTACGTACGCTACTCCCGTTGTGATGATTGAAGATGATTAACAATCTAACATGCAGCTTCCTAGGAGCCCATCAAACGATTGACCCGACTGAAGAGGCTATTCTACAGGAGCTACGAGAATTCTACGCTATCCAAAGTTCAGAACAATCCTGCCTTCAAAACAACATTTGAAGACGAAGCTCTTGCCTTTGGACGAGCTTGCCCAAGCCTCGAGTCCTATGGTCTCCTAGGTGCTCCTCAGGCAGAGGATCATCCCAAGATGCTCATCTTACGAGGCACATCTGGAAAGGTTGTTGGTACAAGGCTTGTTTCTGGGGCGGCACTCGAAATCGGGATGGAGAATGAAGCGTTTCCGCGAGTAGGTGAGTGGTACTACGTCTGCGCTGCGCTAACGCAGACATCTCTTCCATTCCGCTTTTATTGTAAATGACGTGACGTACAGGCCCTCAGTATATTCCATGGATAGATCGAAACTTCTGGACAATAACTTGACCTACATAAGTATCAAGGCAGTAAATTTGGGCCACTTTATTGACAATTTAGCTATGGTGGATAGCAGATGTATAATCGTGGATCGGGTTATATTCGATGGAAATCTGAACAGTACATTATCGTACTCTTTAGAGCTTTGACTTGGGAAGGGAATCGGTGTCAACGGGCAGCATGATGGTTTTCGATAGGAGCTCGTTGGCCTCTGAGCTACCATTCGGTGCTGCCGAGTACCCCGCGTCGACGGGAAGCATAGCGCCAGTAATCCACCGCGCTTCATCGCTCGCTAAAAATCGAACTGCCAGCCCAGTGTCCCATCCGTTTCCTTCCGTTTGCAGTATACTTCGTTTCCGCCTCGCCTCTCGAATTTCGGGAGCCATGCCACCACCGAACAACATCGGAGTGTACAGCATTCCTAGCATTAAATCGGTTTTCAGGCAAAGTCCAGTGGAGGATCCAGACGACGACTCACCTGGACAAACGCAGTTCACGCGGATACCACTGGCTGCGTGATGCGCTGCCATCGCTCGGGTCATATTGATGATAGCCCCCTTGCTCGTTGGGTACAGAAGCATCGGGTTGCCGCCGAACAGACCTGCAACGCTCGACATATTTATGATGCTCCCTCTTCCGCTAATCTCGTGCTTCTCGTTCTTCTCCATGGCGGGTACCGCGTACTTTGTCATGAGAACCATGCTTGTCACATTGACCTCCATCGCTTTGGTCCACTGAACAGGATCGACATCGACAGCAGTGCCAACTGGGCCCGCAATCCCGACGTTGTTTACGAGGATGTCGAGCCGGCCGAAATTGTCCAGGGCTGCTTGAACAGTCCGCTTGCAGTCCGCGTCTTTCGATGCGTCCGCTTGGATTGCGATCGCCATGGGTTTTTGGGCCGAGGCAACCCCAAACTCCGCCTGGATCATGTCGACGGTCACTTGCGCGAGCTGGACATTGTAGTCGGCGCATACTACGCGGACGCCTACTTCTGCGAGAAGGATCGCGGCGGCTCTGCCATTTCCGATGCCGTTCGATTGGGACCCAGCACCTGTGACGATTGCGACTCGACCTTGCAAGTTCCTAGAGGGGCGAGGAGGGTTCTCTCCGTCATTGAATTGAGGGGACATGACGGCAGTACACAAGGTTTGGGGTACACGTTCTTACTATCATAGCCGACTTGGGGCTCGGAAGCAATTGCTGGTAGATAGCCGACGCCCCTGTGTCCTTGGTTAACATCGTTCGAAAAACCACCGGCAACTGCTGCTAATCCAGGGCTGAAACATGCCAGCTTTCAGGAATCCACGTGTTGGACCTTGAACACGGACGCGGTTCAGGCGACTCCGGATCCCCTTGGAGACCCAGGAAGTCTGCAGGCCCCAGAGGGATGGAGCTACTTGAACATTTCTGACGCATTAGCCCAGGACGAAGTACCAACATGATCTATCTTGCAAGAACATCCAATAAATCAAGGAACCGGAATCTCCATGTATTATTTCTCAAGCCCCCAATTCAAACTATCACCTCGTCGCACCCAATCCCAATTTCGAGTTCTTCACAATCGCCACCAACGGATTTTCCAACCCGACACCTCCAGCTCCACCTCCAATCGTCTGTCCCTCTGCCCAGCCCATCATTTCAAGCATCCTGAATCCAATATTGGACGCATCGATCCTCGGTGCCTTTGCACCGACCTGATCTCCCTCCTGGTGTCTGGGCATAGCACCTCCTCCTCCTCCTCTTCCACCACCCTTGCCTTTCCCTTTCCCACCACCACCATAGAAATCATTACCCCGATCACCAGCACCCCCAGACCGCCTAACAATCCTCTCCACCTTGCGCTCATCCACCCGCCCAACCCCCGTCCGCGTAGTCTTCCCCAACGTCACATACCGCCCCTCCCCATGCCCCTTGCTCACGCTCTTCAGCCCAAACGCAATAGCCAGCTCGTGCACATTCTTCCGCGTCTCCTTGCTCGTCGGGGGGAGACTCAAGGTGGATTTGCCCCCGACGTCGGCCACGAAACGGCGGATCATCTGGATGAGCGTGCTCATGTCGATTATCCTGTTGGAACTGGCGATGACGGTGAGCGGCCCGTCGGATCTCGCAGCGGCGAGCATCGCTTTGCGCCCCTTCTTTCCCCCCTTCTTGTCGCTGAACGGATCGAGCGCGCGACCAAGCTTTTCTGCCTCACGTTGCGCCTTGTACTGTGCCTTCTTCGCCCGATCCTTGTCCCATGTCGCTTGCAGGTTCTCAGGAACGCTGTCGCGCTTCTTCTTGCCCCGTTCTACGAAAATGATAACATCGCTGTTAGCGAATACGACGAGATGGAGAAGTGGATACGCACTGGCTGGCTGGAGATGCTCTGTCTCATCAAAGTATCCATCTTGAATCGCCTGGAAGAGTAGATTGCCCTTCTTCTTCTTTCGACTTTCCAGGATATCTGCATTCTCATCCAGCATCTCCTACAACGCTCGGTTAGCTCGTACTGGAATGGTACAATTGCATATACTCGTACCTGGACTTTCGCAAGCAACCCCGCCTCCCCATCATCGTAATCATCGAGCTTATCCGCGTCGATGGCCCATCCAAGGTTTCGAGAGACCACGTCATCTTCTTCGTCGTCGTAATCGTCGTCTTCGGGGTCAACTGCACGCCCCTTGCCCTTCCCGTTTTCCCGTGCCCGGGACTGTTGCCTCAACTTCTCCAATCGGGCCTGGAAAGAAGTTCGAGGAGTTGCTTCCTCATCGTCGTCGTCCTCATCATCGTCATCGTCGTCCTCATCGTCCTCATCATCATCCTCATCGTCGAGGCTCAACCCGTCCAAACTAAATGCAGCTTCCTCCCCATCCTTCAACTCAGCGACCCGATCAAACTCTGCAACAATCATCGCCTCCTCTCGCTCCAAAAGGTCTTGTTCGTCCTCCTCGTCCTCGTCCTCCTCAGAATCTTCCTCGCTGTCTGCGCTGCTTCCAGCATCACTACCCCGCAACCCATCCTCATCTTCCATCCTCATACTCTCCTCATCCTCCAGGTCACCCGCACTGACATGCATACCCGCCTCCCGACCCACTAATCCCCCAACAAACCGCTTCATCGCGTTCAAATCAAACTCGACATCAACATCCATATCAACGCCATTCGCCTCTTCCTGTGCAGTAGCAGCCTTCGCTTTCCCCTCCCCATCACCCGCATCCTCATCCTCACCATCCTCATCACCCCACTCCAAATCCGAATCTCCCTTCCTCCTGTCAGCCCACCTCGGGTCCTTCCACCCATCCACCCCATCACCTTCCCGCCCATACTCCTCATAAAGCTCCTTCTCTTGCATCATCGCGCCCAAAACACCAAACATCCCTCCCCCTCCCCCGCCGCTCCCCTTGCTGTACCTCCCCTTCTGCTTCAGCCGTTTCATGATCTTCTTCTCCTTGGCCGACGCCGCCTTGTTCATGCGGGGTGTGGCCACGGAGGGACGCTTCATCGCCGAGAGTGGGAGTGGGAGCGTACCGAGGGTGTTGCTCGGGGTGCCGCCGGAGAAGCTGAAGCTGAAGCTGTCGATGGACGGCGGGGTGGCGGCGCGGGCTGGAGTGGCGGGGGCGACACCGGCAAGACCCAGTCCCTGGTACGGCGTGAACGCAGCAGCGCGGGTCGGGGCCGCCGACTGGCGTTCAGTCTCGGTGCGATGGGATTTACGCGGGTGGGGCGCGACGTAGACGATGACCTCGTCGTCGTCGTCATCGTCCTGCGCGCCATCCACCGCGATTGGCGAGGGCGTGCGGATTCGGGGTTTGGCGATATGTTCGGTGTGCGCTTGGGAAGGTGATGGATCGGTGTCGATTATGAACCTTGGTGGGGCGAGGTCGAGGGGTGCAACAATCGGATCCTCTGGCACTACTTCCATCGAAGAACCGACATCCTCAGGCTTGTCTGGTGCGCGAATAGTGATCGCGTTGATGATTGTGGAAGTTGCAGAGGGCGTGCGCTCGATGGATACTGTAGTGGCCGTGGTCGTTGTAGTAGGAGTAGCGTATACGCCGGTAAACCGTTCTTCCTCGACGGCCTGTGTGGACGCACGCTTTTTGCTGAGGTCTTCGTCCTTCACTGGCTGTGCCGCGAGCTTGCTGAGATCAGAGAAATCGATCTCTTCGAGTGCGTCTTCGTCCTCCGAACCAGATACAAAGCTGGGCATTTGGTCGAATGTACCGCTGAAGACGCGGAGGACCTGGTTTGCAGTCGGCGCATGTGAGATGAACTCTTGGTCGTCGCCAGCATCTAAAATGAGAGTCGTATGAGCACGGGCTGTCCTGGATCAGAATCGTTGGAACCGCACCGTTTACAAATGGCTCTGCGATAACCTCCTCTATGATTTCCTCCGCCACCTCTTCCTCGTCATCGACGAATAGTACCCGCGAGAACTGAGACCTCACAAAACTGACAGGTCGCAGTAATGGTCTGGTGTTGTATAGGAGACTGGAGAGTGGTTGTTGTGCATTCAGATGGGTTTTTGGAGGTACTCTCGAGGCTTGAGGAGATCCAATTCCTCGACCTCGCCCACGAGGACTAGAGTACGAAGGCTCTGGTGCCGACGATTGAGGAGGGCCACCTCTTCCACGTCCAGCTGGTCCTCCTCGTCCTCGTCCGCCTCCACCTCGACCGCCTCGACCCCGGCTCGGTGTCTGAGGGTTCGAATTGCCACGGTTGTTGTGCATCCCTAAAAGCAATCAGCACGACCGTTTGGATGATATCCGCAGTGCCAGATTTACCAGTTGCGAACATTGGATCTACAAGATGAAAATCGTCCAGGAGGATGGAAGGTCCTTGTCGTCCACCCCCTCCGCCCCCTCCTCCTCCTCCTCCTCCTCCTCCGCCACCCCCTCCTCGGCCACGACCTCTGCCTCTTCCACGAAATCCACCTCTCGCTCGTCCTCTACCCCCACCACGATCCGAGCCCTGGTTTTCAGACTGCTGCTGATCCTTCTTCCCTTTCCCATTTTTCGCCATCTTCTCTTATCCCCAAAAGCCAATCTATGCCAAAGAAAAAAGCGTTCGAGATCACTGATGTTCGAGTTTATGTTTTGCGGTCCCTGACCAAAACGAGCCCAAAAGATTGAGAATACGTTCAAAAGTTCAAGAAAAAAGTTTGGAAAGGGAGTAAAAGATTTGGCAAGAAGAAATGTGACGGGAGAGGAAATGACTCCTCGGGCTCGTCTCCGAAAAGGCCGGACGGAGCACTGTCACGGCCCGCATGCGGCTCCCTTACTCTCAAACATGGACAAAGCTTGCAGCCCCTATTTGCTAGACCTCAGCAGCGAGCGCTTAACGGTGCCTCAACAGCACGGGACATTCCCAGTGATTGACATTCTGGGATAATACAATACACTGATAAAAGTTACTATTACCATCCTTAGACCTTCACCTCCTCCGAGCCTCCCGCAATGACCTTCAACGCCGCAACATCGTCGTTCTGCAACGCCACTCGAACCTCCTCCTTCTTCCCATCAGGGATCCTAAAGACGACTTCCTCTCCAGTTACCTCATCGAGATATCCAAATCCAGTCGCATCAACGCAGCTTGACTTTTCCGTCACATTCGACGGTAAAGTGGCATTGTCGTTAAGCTCTCGTCGGAGGAATTGCACCCAAAACGCCGAGAAAACTGGAAGTGACAGAGATAATCGTTTCACGTCGGCGTTTATCACAAATAATGAGGAAGAAAGACGTACTGGCGAAGCTAGTCTGAATGCAGGTGTTGTGGTTGCCGCCGATAAAATTGCTAGGTCGACACAGCTCTTGCGCATGTCCGAATACACGACTAGATCGATTGTTGGTGTAAGTGATAACACTTAGCTGCGCCTAGGCGGACAGGTGTGAGCTTACACGACAGGTCCAAAGTCAGTGACGCTGTTGACGGTGCGAATGGACGCTGCGGGGCCCGTGAAAGGGCTGCAGCATTGATTTGGGCCAAGGTCAAAGCAGATAGAAAATGAGCCCACGCAGTTGGGCGCGGGGTACCATCTAAAGTCGGCGGCGGAGGCGCTCTGCGTGTGGATGACGGCTGACAAGGCAGCTAGGAAGACGTTCGTAGAGAGTTTCATGCTGAAGGTGCTTGAGGTAGAGGTATGAGGTGTTACACGCGAGAGAGACTGGATGGGTACTGAAAGTTGCTCGCTTAAATATTCATGCTTTTATAGCCTTAGAAATAGCTTAATACCCGTAATGGGTTTTGGGCGCACACGGCCTAGAGTCTCCTTCTGATTGAGCCTCGCCAGAAACTGGCCTTCGAATTAGCTTGTGTCGAACCACAGGTGCGAGCGCTCAGGATTGTGGGTCCAGTCGTTCGCCTTCCTCCGAGAGAAACCCCCCATCGAACCACACACAACCTTTGATATTGTCAGCCAAGGGGTCGCGCCCATCGGTACATAGTCTCTTCTCCCAACCCATTTGGCTCAGACTCCACAGAACAAATGAGTAAGACCCTCAAATGAGCCTTACACCCGTGTACGATGCTAAAATTGAGTTCTGTTCGCGAGGTATGTAGCTCGTTGTGTTGTCGTTGTTTGCGATTCAACCAGTTCCAAATCCCGTATGTATGATGATCTCACGAGAGCTCTACAACCCACCAAGACGGTATAAGCAAGGTATGTATCATTGACTGGCAACCCAGTTCCAACTTGCAGCCAGCCCCCGAGCTGAGTCATCGGGATTACCCCACGATTACTGTGCGGGCGCCAATATACCCCGTAGATGTAGAAACCTACCTATGTCCATGGCACTACACGGCATGTAATCTAAAACCATAATAACAAATGCACCCCAAAATGTCGGCCATACATGAGCTGATACGCTAATACTACTCTCTGATGATACACCCAATCCACGTTATACACTTCATGCCAACCAATTGTAATCACTGCGCAGTAGCCGATTCCCGTCTTCACCGCTCCGTAAATTTTGTGCCGTGCGGGAAGATCTTCCGACGGCTATACTGCATTAAGTTTAGCGGCATCCTTCAGGCTCCGCTTTGGAAATCAAGGATAGAAGGTCTAATCGCGTTTGGTCTCCGGTACACCTTCGGCTAAGACTGTTATCACCAGAGGTTCAGGCTTGGAGGTTGGATGATTGGGAAAACCTGTTATTCTCCCCCGAAGCACCATCTCAAACCGAGTTGAGTAGATAATGCGCATACGCGGAGTGGATACCCTTAATTGATGACCATCAAGCATTATTGCCTGGCACGCAACCGAGTCTCGACATTCCTTCATCAGAAAGGGATTCAGTGTAATAACTCGCTTGGCGCAGAGGGATGATATGATTGGGTATGCCGATGCCCGTCCCCGACTCCACCGCGGCCTCCTCGATAACACAGCCACTACTATTGCATTCTACTTAATTCTCCCGCCTTGCAGGCACATACAGACACAGATACAGGGCCCGAGACACAACTCCAAGACTCCAAGTAGCATTGAAGTCTGAAAGTGGACACGGGCATAGACAGCTTTCACCCGATAGGACGGTGTCTTAGATTCGTCCGAGCGCCTGCCGAGGTTTGTAATTAGGCGCTATACTATACCATACCAACCAACCAACCAACCAACCAACCAACCATCCAGCTTCTTCTTGTATTACGGTCTTCTTCTGTGCAAAGCGGGCATTGATGATCCATTCACTGGGTGGAGAGAAAGGGGGAGTGTCGAAGTTTCGGAGAGCCAGGGCATGTATATAAGTAATGTCAGTCAACGACAAACGGCATTCTACAGGTCCACTACAGCCCACCACTACTATTCCCTCCCAGGGCAGACAGACACGTAAGACTAGCTAAACCCCACATACTCGTAATCGTCCGCATTCCCATTCGACACCATGAAACTCTCCGCGACCTTCCTCGCCCTAGCCCTTTACGCCTCCTGCGCCCTCGCAGCCCCATCCCACCTCGTCGCAAACAAACGTGGTACGTAAAATAGTAGTTTATCTACTCTGAACTCGTCTCTGAATTGTTTTGCGATAGGTGTTGTTGTAGCTCGTGACCCGAGTCATCATGCCGCATCGCCTCGGGAGCTCGAAGTTCGTGAGCCCAGCCATCATGCTGCGTCCCCCAAGCGCCGCGAACCTAGACACCACGCCGCCTCTCCTCGAGATGTGGAGCTCGAAGCTCGTGAGCCCAGCCACCATGCTGCGTCCCCCAAGCGCCGCGAACCGAGCCACCACGCCGCCTCTCCTCGTGAGATCGAAGCTCGTGAACCCAGCCACCATGCCGCCTCTCCTCGGGACCTCGAAGCTCGTGAACCCAGCCACCATGCCGCTTCTCCTCGTGAGCTCGAAGCCCGCGAGCCAAGTCACCACGCTGCATCCCCCAAGCGCCGTGAACCTAGCCACCACGCCGCCTCTCCTCGAGATGTGGAGCTGGAAGCTCGTGAGCCCAGCCACCACGCTGCGTCCCCCAAGCGCCGCGAACCTAGCCACCACGCCGCTTCTCCTCGTGAGATCGACTCGCGCGAACCCAGTCACCACGCTGCATCCCCCAAATAAATCTGAAATGTGGATTCTATGATCTATCACAAGTTCTACGAACCTCTAATACTGGCACACCTGATACCTAACCCACGTTATACACTTAGACACTTATGTGTTATGCGCTTGATTCAAACCTTGAATTTTATCAAATCTGGGGTCGGGCATAACCGATTCCCTGTCTTGCACGCGTGCGGTAAGACTGTACTGTATTCTTTGGCGCGCGGATCCAGTGCCCGTACCCTCCCGGCTTTCCATCTTCTCCTTTACCCGCCAGCTCTCAACACTAACAATAACACCCTCAACTATCAACCTCAAACCATAAACGGATACAAATCTTCAATCCTCAAACTTCAAAGTTCAACACCCAAAGTTCAAAAAACCCTCGAAAAAAAAACGATTCAAAATTGTAGGCGAGGTACGTACTCGTGGTACTCGCGGCACTTGTAGTACTTGTGGACAACAAAAACTATATAAAAAAAACTAAAAACTATAGAGCAAGCAATTGGACTGACTAGCAAGACGTAAGACTGTAAGACTGTAAACGTGAGACTGACTGACTATGTAGCAGTAGCAGTAGCAAGACGTGAGACTGTAAGACGTAGACGGATAACATAAGACAAGGGCGTTGTGCCGTGCCGTGTTTGCTGTACCGTACGATACCATTGGGCGGGCGTGATTTGCAGTGTAGGGGGGTTGTATTGTATTGTATCGTATCTTCGTGGTAGTTGGGGGCGGGAGGCGTGGGACGTGGGTTGAAGACGATGACGAAGGCGTAGGACGCGTGGGACGTGGTTTGAAGACGAAGGTGTAGGACGTAGGAGTGGTTTGAAGGCGAGGTCATGAGATGGAGATGGAAGAATGACGGATGGAGATGGAGATGGAGACGAAAGACAAAGCAGAGCAGAGCAGAGAGTAGATCCTGGTGGCCGCGCTTCTTCTTGATAGCCAGACCCACCGAGACCTAGCCATAGCGAGAGAGAGGAGATATGCGAGGGCAGACTGGTGGATGGGATGAGGGGATGAGAGTCAACGAGGTCATGAAGGAGGAAGGAATGGTCGAATGGTAGATGTTGAGTGATTCGTGAATGGTAAATGAGGGAAAACCAAGCAGCCAAACCCAACCAGCCGCCGCCCACGCTCCAACATTCATCTGCATATAAAAACCAAAACGTAAAGTTCCACACGGATTATTCAAGGCAAAGCATCTGACCAGTTCTCCTTATCCTCATCATCCTCATCCGTGGCCGCATCCACCTTTACAGCCTCTTCCTCTTTCTTCTTCTCCGCATCCTCCTTTTTCTTCTCACCTTCCTTCTCCTCCTTCTTCTCCCCCTCCACAACCGCCGAGCTCTCAGTCGTACTCTCAGTCGTACTAGCAGTAGAGGTCGTGGAAGTGGAAGTGGAAGAAGCACCATTCTTCCCCTCCTCCTCCTTCTCCCTCAACTTCTGCCTCATCTTCTCCAACTCCTCCTCCTTCTCCTTCTCCGCCAGCTTCGCCTTGATCTTCTCCATCTCCGCCTCCTTCTCCTCCTGCTTCTTCTTCTCCTCTCGCTTCAGGATCAGCTCCTGCCGCCGCTTCTCCCGTTGCGCCTTCTCGCGCTCCTCGCGCTGCGCCTTTTCTTGCGCCAGCTTGATGCGCAGGAGACGTTCGCTGGAGACCCAGCTGGGGATGTTGCTGGCTGCGAGGTGCGGGTTGGATTTGTGTTTGAGGAGGTCTGGGGGTGGTGTTAGTGTGTGTATGGGTGCGATGGATGTCAGGCGAAAACGAAAACGAAAGCAAATTAAAAGCGACGCGACGCGAAGGCCAAAACGAAAGAAAGAAAGACAGGGGAAATTACGTCACAAACAACGCAACGCAAGCCCGAGCCAAGCCAAGGCTTGATCACATCGAAATAGATCCGAGACCGATCCGAGTAAAAAATCAGATGCAAAGGCGAGGACAACATGGCGAACGACATGATAGGCATCGCATCGCATCGACGAGCCGTTCTTCTCTTCTTTCCCCTCGCACGACGATGCCAACCGCAGAGCATCCCGCCATCGCAGACAGGGCAGGCCATCGCCGAGACCAACCACCGACATGAACAGGGGTAACTGGCCACGATGAACCCAAAACCCACTCAACGAACAAAAGAAACGAACAAAAAAACGACAACAAAAAAAATCGAAACAAAGCAAGAAACACTCACAGCCTTGCAACCCCGCCACACTAAACTCGCCCTCCGGCACCCCATCCGCAAACGTCTTGGCAAGGACGGCGAGCGTCTTCTTATCAAGCGGCGCCGCCGAATGGCTGCGCGCCGTTACTTCCGGCTCGGGTGGAGGTGCGATGTACGCCGTATTGGTGTCTCCGAATTTTCGGCCTTGTTGGGTTGTTGTTCCGCTAGGATTGGAAGGATTGGGCTTGGAATTGGAAGCAGCATTGGAAGCGGCATTGGAAGCAACACGAACACGGGCAGCAACAGACGACCCCGAGCTCGCACTCGACGTCTTGCGCGAGGTCGATTTGGACGAGGCGGGGGTAAGCGACGGCGTGGACCGTGCCGAGCCCGCCACGCTCGCGCCAAATGGCAGGGACAGGCTGGATGCCCCGCTCAGCAGATTCGTCGCGCTCGAGGCGATGCTCCAGACCGACGAGGCCGGGCTCGCCGGTGCATTACCATCCTGCTGCTGCTGCGACAGACTCGGAACAAACGACCGACTCTCGATGTGGATGTTGCGCAAAGCCTCTTCCACCTCCTTCTCCCGCCTCCTCTGCGCATCGCGCGCATCCCGTCTCCGCGCCGCCTGTTCCTCCACACTGACCGCACCCTCGCCATCGTCTTCCTCATCGATCTCGGCTTCATCATCCTCCTCCTCGGCAGCAGGGAAGAAATTGCGGAAGAGCGCCTCGGCCTGCCACTTGCTCGCATTCTTAAACTCGATCCACACATCCATGCGTCCAGGCCTCCTCAGCGCCTCATCGAGCTTATCCAAATGATTCGTAGTCGCGAACAACAACCGGCCCTCGGAGGCCGCCACACCGTCCAGCGCATTCAGCAACCCGCTGAGCGAGAGGGTGTTTACGTCGGAGAGGTACTCCCCCGATCGGCCGCCACGGCCACCCCCGCGGCGCCGTCCGCCGGAGGTGCCGTAGAATGAGCTGAAGCCGGAGCTCGGCTGTTCCTGCGGTCCCGAGTCCATCCCGCCACCACCGCCGTTCTTGCCCCCTGCGCCCCCGCCGCTGCCACCTGCGAGCAGTGCCTCGTCCTCATCGTCGCGCGATACGCTGCGAGTGAATGCGGCGTCGAGGTCTTCGAGGAGGACGACGCAGCGGGCGGGGACGCGGCCCATGAGGCTCGTGAGTGTCGAGTCGGAGATCCAGGATGCGCTGAGGGAGACGACGTAGATGTCGAGCTGGAGGTAGCCTGCGAGGGCGTGGATGAGCGAGCTCTTGCCGGACCCGGGCACACCGTAGAGGAGGTAGCCGCGGCGGAATGGGATCCCGCGGTCTGCGTACCACTTTTCGGAGCGTAGGAAGTCTTTGGCGTCGTCGACGAGCATCTCCTTCACCCCGGGGTTGAGGACGATGGAGCTGAGCGGCCGTTTGGCGCGCGAGTCGGTCCAGCGCCAGCTCCCGTGTGCGTCGGCAAAGTAGATTTGGATGCGGTGCACGCATTCGGCTTCGTATTCCTTTTTGGCCTGGAGGACGAGCTGCTTGAGGATGTTGTTGGAGCGGGCGATGACGCTTATGCTGATTGTTTCGGAATTGGTCTCGAGCTTGCGGGAGCGTTTGACGCGGAGCCAGTGGCCGCGGAAGAAGATGGTGTGGGTGGTGTCGTAGGTGGGCTGGAAGATGATGCGGGTTTTGGGCTTTTCGACGGGGTCGGTGTCGTCTTCTTGGGGTGTGTGGAAGGTGTTCAAGGTGTCGTTGTAGGCTTCCCATTCGCGTTCGGCGTCGTCCCATTCGCTGTCGGCGGGGGAGGCGTATTGAGAGGTGGAGGTGCCGGTTGAGCCGCTGCGGATGGTCGTCTCGAACTCGCGGGAGCGCTGCCATTCGGGCCGCCGGCTTAGCCAGAGCATGAGCCAGTCATAGGGGTGCTCTTCTTCGCAAAAGTGGGCAGTGAGGAAGAATGCTGTGGGTGTGGGATGTTAGTGAGAGGCTGGTCGATGAGGGAAGGGGAACGACGTCGCGCCCCGGTCCGCCACTGGTAGTCGCAGCCGTTAGCTGACTTCAGCAGTGGCGCAATCCGCAGACCAGGGCAAGCGGGGATGAGTCATCTGCTGCTGGCATGACTGGCTGGCTGGGGGTAGGGGGAGTAAACTTACAGTTGACGAAATGTGACCTGGGGTGGGGTTAGTGGGTTGCAGAAAGGACAGGGAGAGGGACATTACCATGCGCTGCTGGATACTCTACGGGCTGTTTCCACTGTTCCACCGAGCACGACGAGCTTCATACCGTCGACGACCGACGAGCCACCCATGAGGGGCTGGACGAGCGACTTGATAGCGTCCATGATGTGTGTTATTGCTGCAGTTTTGCTGTCTGGGACCCGTGGCCTGTGGGGGAGGGCGAGAAATGAGTGGGTGGGAGAGGGAAAGAGAACAAGACGAACGATAATAGCGGGAGAGCTGTTAAATGACTTGATTCACACGTAAGCTGTTGTTGCGTGTATGGGCTGAGCGCTAACGGGGAGAGCTGTGTTTACTGCTTTCCGGGGTGTAGAGTGGCAGTAGTACTTGTAGTAGGCACTGTTTTGTGGGGGTTGACTACGAATTGATTGTGACGACGGGTGATGTGTTCCTAGTCTGATGCTGGCCGTCCAACCAGCGCAGGCAAGGGGCGGAGAGCGACGACGACGACGACGACAGTGGTGCGCTGGCGGTTGGTGATGATGATGGGAAAAAGGCAACTGTCGTTCCTTTCGCACAGTACGCGTATGCGTGGTCTTCGCCTGCTCTTAAATAGGCAACCTCCCGGACCTGACCACTTTGCGGGGATAACTTTAAATACTCGACCCCGACGCCGCAACTGCTGCAACCGGATTCTTCTGGAGTGCCAATGACTGGTGGCTGAGGATGCGGGGCAATAGAGATAAGATTGTGACTCGTTGTGCGTTGGACGCACGGGCCAGGTGCGTCCCAGAAGAATGGATGCCAATTGATGGTGGCTGTCCGTCTATTTCTAAGTAGGATACACAACCTTTGTCAGAACTTGCTGTAGGTAAGTCGTGCTATGTAGTACTTTGTTCTCGTTGCCTGCCAACTGCGCAGTCCGTTGCTGATTCGAGTCATCCGAATCTTCTAATGGTACCAGTTGTGGAGATACCTGGAGAGTCGAATGGAGTCATGGACCAAGGCCATGGACAGCCGACGCCCGAGGAATGATGAACCTGGATGGATGGATCTTGGGGTCTGCCTTGTGATCACCATCATCATCATCGGCGGAGCCGGCGGCGGTAACATGGTATCCATCTATTGCATTCAGTCTACCGCTATCACCATATATAGTGCCGCTTATCTGCCATAACTCTGCTTGCACAGAAAGCAGTGGGCATGGAAGGACTTGTCACTGTAACTGCCTTGGGTTTTTGGCCATATTCCACCCGTTCATGCCAAATACCATCCATCACAGTAAATCCGAGTATCTGCTTAGAACAGCTTCGTACGGCGCTGGCATCTCGAGCTAACAGCTATATTGCATCTCTCATCGCACTGGAATAGTACGATCTCGGATACTGCGGTCATCTATCCGTATCCGTGACGTCAGTCCCCAATCAATGGACGGGTAGGTACTGCGCGAGCCCTCTAAGCGAGCTCTCGGGCCGAAAGAAGATGAAGATGAAGATGAAGAGCGAGCCAAGACCATTCTAATTTCTTTGATGTCCTTCATGCGAGATAACGATAATGCAAACGGAGATCCTGTTCCCCGAGTTGCAAGTTCTGAATCAAGGATCAAGGTACATCGCATGCGGCGTGGTGCAAATTATTATTTTACATACCGTCGATCTTAGATAGGGGCCATAGTCGGTCGGTGCATCGATGTGCGTGTGTATCGTTGCAGTTGCAGTTGCAGGTACATATACTACAGTCGACACCGTCTTAAACCATACCGGTGCTAACCCATAAACCGGGAAATCCCATACATTTTGAGATCCCCCACCCTCGTTCCCACCCAAATCCACAAAAAATCCCATAAACCCTTGAAACCCCATAACCCATACCCTGGAGAGGGGGTGGTAATCCCATAAATCACGCAAAAATCATGATTTTTACCCCTTTTGAGAGCGTG
>ML210290.1:4915-79333 GCA_004369085.1 Coprinopsis marcescibilis
CTCAAGTTCACCACCATGACCAGCGTAATAGATGAGGATGGGATCGTCCTTCTTGATGTTCTTGTTATCCCTCAATTTGATGAAGCCGTCGATGACGGCCTGTCGAGATGCATCGCGGTTGCATAACAGGGTAATTTGGCTATCGGGGACTTTGAGGTCCTCAACAAGATATTTTCTCATGGCCTCTGCATCTGGGACCGCCCCGTATAGCTTCGTCAATCCGTAGTGCTCGTAGTTGTTGATTCCAATGATGAGTGCGAATAGCGGTGGCCGGCCGCTAGAAGCTCTTCAGTAAGCAAGCATCGCTGATAACAAACGGTGACTTACGGAAGAGTGACTTGCGATGCCACCTTTTGCTCCCGACTCTCGTCGTGTCTAGGAGTCGAAGGTCTGCGCCAAGACGAAATCCTTGCAGTGATATTAGACCGGAAATGGAGGATTAAACGAATAAGACTCACCAACCGGCAGTCGCCCTTTTGTTGCTTCACTAGGATGTTAGTGCAGACCTGCTTTCGAAACAATGGCAAATACCTTGATGCCGGGAGGGAGGGTTCACTTGATCAAACATCAGCATCAGGGTATTCTGTATCGAGAAGGTACTTACTTCATGATCTGCCATAGCAGGTCCACATAGCTTGTAATCTTGTTCCAGGTAAGGCCCATGAGCTAAAGGTGGGGTATATCGACGAGTAATGGTGGTTGAGGGGTCTAGGAATGATGATTAGCTGGAATCCTCGGAGTCATATTTATAGTGTGACGGGGAAACAGCTTGAGCTTAGTACCGCGGTCGGGCATAGCAACTGTCAACTCCACCTGCAATACATTTCAACTTGTTCCGATCGAGCCGTATTCACCTTTCCGAGAAGCCAGATAACTTTGCTGGGGGCGCAGACGATAGAACTTGCAATCGATTTCCCAGGCAAAGCCAGGATAAGAAGGAAGATAGTTATCAGGTCACGATCTTGGAATTATCTGATCGTATGAAAGCCTCAAGGCAGATGTTTCGACAACGTGGAGCGCGGGTTCTGAAACGACGTAAGAGAAGAACCGTGGCTTGAGAAAGTGCTTACAAGCCCGGTGCTGCGACAAATGGAGAGGTACCTGGAACAGAAAGATGATCAACTCCTCAGCGCCTATAGTCCTTGAAATGAGTCTTCAAGCGCTTGATATCGTCGGACAAACGCAGCCCCGGTAGCTTCGCAAGCCCGGCTCCCTCGGGTTGACGTGTACGAACGACGCTAGAAGGATGTTTCCGACAAAAGAAAAGAGTATGTGCGCCCCAGGCCTGGTCAAGCGAGCGCCAAAACCCAAGGACGAAGCAATATGTTTCGTCCAAATGCACACTAGCACTCATGACTCACACGTTGTCAAGGTATGTCAATGGTGAGTGGGTTTACTGCGGCATGCGCAAGGCTGCGCAAAGCAGCGAAAAGTGACGCACAATTCTGCCGTGAACGTCCAATGTCAACCAATGCCCGAGGAGTGCACATACAGAAACGTCACATACCAACTGTGCAATCGGACTTTGGTTTGATATGACTGGGACCATAGCAAGTTACTTGGAAAAAGCGATGCAGTCCTTACAATCTGATTTCCAGGCGATCCATATTCCGCAGCCGCACTTTGAATCGAGAAGCGTACAAATGGACAGCATTGGGTTGTCCGTGCATTATCATGAAAATCGTCTCCTAATTAGATACAAAGCATACATTCACAACATGGTTAAAGTCTAAGAAGACTGTTTCGGGATCTTGTAGTACAAAGGCTATAAAGCAAAGTCAGTACGAGTTCGACGTGCAGTGAATGCAAAACGTACCTGGTTGAAGACGTGGTAAAAGTGGCCATTCTTCCCACCAGACTCGACATTTCCCAAGTATTCTGCAGGGAACCAGTGGCTCTTGGGTAGGTCCTTCTGGAACGCTCGGATGTATCGTGATTCACGGCTGTCGTCAGTGATGGTTTCATTGGGTGGTGGGACAACAAATTGTCCAATTTGGAGTTCAGTATCGGTAATGATGCCACGAGAGACCCGTGCATAGGCGGTTCGGTGTACTCCGCGGTAGAGGATGTATTCACACCATCTGTCGTGATCTTCGTCGTCGATGTCGTGGACGTTTCCGTCTTTGACCAATATTTCATAAGGGTTGGCTAAAAGCGAATTCAGTATAATCTAAGGCAACAAGAAATAAAGCATCTCACGTCTGGGGGCATGGGGTTTGGTCACAACGTAGCCCAAGAAGATGACTGGTCGTGGTGAAGCCTTCATAATTCTAGCCAGTTCAGTGCTCTGGAGTTCACGATCCAAAGGATCCTCCTCTGACGATAGTATATGAGTACAACACCATTATTCAATTTCGGACAGACTTACCTTGGCCGTTGTGCGAAACAATAACGGTAGTCTCTGTCCCATAGATGTCAAGAACAGCTTCGATAGCGGGAGCCAATTCTCCTCCAGGAGAAGGAAGAAGATGATGGGTGGTGTTGATGATAGGGAACTTGGTAAGGAGAACAGCTCCCCAGGTGTGGGAGTTGGGTCCGGGGCCGATGTCAACATTCTGATATATTCAATCAGCAACGAGAGCTTCAACGAAAACGGAGGTGAGCTCACGTAGCCAATATCTTCGAGCATAACCCTGGTCAAATCACGATGACCATACGCAGTTCTCTGAAAGGATTACTGTTAGCACACGCTCCATTCACTGGAGAACCAGCAGCAACTTACATGCAAATCAGTTTCCAAGAGACCGACAATATCCAACTCCATATCCCTGCAGACATATTTTGTAAGTAAGAAGTTCTACCGAAATCAAAGAGAAACACATGCCTGATCAAGTCTCGCATACCCCTCTGACTGTCGTGGCCTTCGTTATTAATACCGAAATGGACTGTCCAAATCCCAGCATTCACGATCCTTCCGGCAGGTTGATAAGGCGTGGGTGCCACAACAGGAGTTCGGTACAAGGTTGACAATGTTGCAAGGGAGGAGACCAACGCCAATGCCGTGTATGCGGCCTTCTTTCCCGATGGTGCAATGCCGGTGATAGCGAAAGAAACTTTGCTGGAGGCCGAGGCCAGTCCCGGCCAGTTGAAGGCGAACGCAAGGCAGACGATTTGGGCAGTCAAGACGCTATATCGGAAATATTAGAAACGACGACCTTTGTACCAGGCAGTACTCACGCGTCTGTCCGTTCTCTGAAGACCCATCCTCCAGGAACAAATGCGTATGCAACAGTGAAGATGCTAGCCAGGTTCAACAAGATGTAAACGAACATGGCACCAGTCCAAGTCTTGGCGATCTGTCCAGAGGATTCCTTAGCGATGGCACTTCCCTCCTGATAACGAACAAGACCATGAGCAATTGTTCGACGACGTAATCAGAAAAGTACTTACACGGTCGTCGTTCGATGCTCTCGATGCCTGGGCTGCCTTGACAAAGATGGCAGGAGCAGCCGAGAATATGACCAAAGCCAAAACTAAACTGGAACCGTAGCCCTCCCAATTGCGTTCCTTGTACATGCCATAAGTACCAGCAGCCCCAAGCAAGAACCAAGGAACGCTGAGGAAGGGGTTCTTCTTGCCTCTGGTGGAAGAATAGCTGAGGCCGGCAACTCCCAACAACAATCCAAGGGACATTGTAACCATGGTTATAGAACCGTGAATATGAGGCAAAGGTCCACGAGGAGCACCATGCTCCCAACCGGTCCAGGACGCAGCAACGATAGAGCTGGGGTCTGCGAAGAGATTGTGGAGGGTGAAAAGCAAACTTCCCAAAGGAACGGAGGCGTTCAGGAAGACCGATGGCCTACTTTGCTTGGCTGGTTTCTGCTGAGTTTTGGAGGAGGAGGATGGGGCGGCGAGTGATGGAGGGGTTGGCCTGAGAGCGAATTCAAGCAGAGCCAATGCAGCGAAGAGGAGCCCAATCTTGTTGTAACCTCCATTTTTGGGGTCAATGAATGGCCAGATAGGATTATTGCCATGATTGGCATGTTTCGACAGCGAAGAGACAATAAATCCAAGGGTCGTTACTTAAAACCCATTTTTTAAGTGAATGCGACAAGAGAGAGTCCCGATCTCTACTCACCGACACCCCAATAGCCGAGAGGCTTCCCACTTTGAGGACCCTCTCCACGAACGAGGCCAGACAGAAGAACTGTTTCCCTCTGCATCATCACAACGCAGCTGAATGTCACTATGATGAGTCGGTTGAAAGGGCTGCCACTGTAGAAGGCGAAAAGGGACGAAAATTGGATAATGTATGCGACCGTTTGACCCGTTCTGCTCGAGAGAAGAGATCCGAGGCTGGAGAAAGCACCTAAAAATATTGGGGAGAGCAAGCTGAGGAGAGCCAATTCTTGTCCTGCAATTCCTAATTCCCAAACGGAGAAGTAGAACAGGGATGGGATGAGGCCGGTCAAGTTGGACCAAAAGACATATGCTACATGCGGGATTCAGTACAAATGGGTGCGAAAAGTGGAAGGGAATGCGTACAAAGATATAGGTCGGAAGCGAAGCTAAGCCCTGCGCCGCATTGACCGGCAGAAGAAAAGGTTTTCAAAGACTTGTCAGACTTTTCTTTGACACTCTTAGACGATTCCCTAAACCCATATTACATTGTCATTAGCTTTCTTATTACGCAAGGCGATGAATTTGTTGGTAGTACATCACTGCGTCTTTATCAGTTCCCAGTGGGCCCAAGGTAATCTATTCGAGTATCAGCATAAAAGCTGTTAGAGTTCAGAAGCAAAACGTACGGTGGTGCCCGCTTCTTTCAACTCCTTCTCAGAAATTGAGTCAAAGATAACATCAAAAATTATCAGAGACCATTCAAAGATAGCATAGTAGCTGTACGCTGTGCGACGCGTTAGCAACGATATGGTCTCCAGGAAGGGAAGCTCCTACCTCCAGGAATTCGGTGGACCTTGTGTTGGATATAGAAATACACGAGTGGTACGAGGGCACCGAAAAAGGCGGAGGCGAGGAATGACCTGCATGAAGAGTCAGCTTACTGAGAAACATACGCAGCAATCACAAATACGAACCTCCTTCGGCGTACATTCCTGCCTTGGCTGAGCAAAATGTTTCCAACCATCCAGGGAATATTGAGCACGATGTATGCAATCATCAACACGTCATGCGCGAGCCCATCGTCACTCGAAGTCACATAAACCCAGCCACCGCAAGATAACGTGCGCAGAATCCCAACGAAGAAGAGTGCTTTGGACTTGTTGAGGTAGTAGGTCAGAATCAGGATCGCGAACCGCGGTGCTGTGACACGTAAATCAGCTGCCGAAGGCCTTTACATGTGCGAACCGGGTGCCAACTCACAAGCAGTCAAAGCAATTAAAATCTGAAAGATATTCCGTTCAGGGTACCAATCTCCAATCCTGAAGCAGCACCGAGGCGCATCAGACTTCCGCAACGTTATACTCGGTTTGAACATGGCACTCACGTAGCAGATACTGAAGGTAACCATTCATCTGGATAGGCTGCAACGCCATTCTTGACGATTTTCTTGTAGTGAAGTGCACTGCCAACCACGAACGCGCTTAAAAACGCTGCAGCGGATAGCAGGGTTTGGGCGCGTGCTACGGTTGCTGCACTGAGGACGAGAGGTTTAACCTGCGCATTTGCTTCCGACTTTTGTGATGTGGATGACGCTGAGGCCGCCTGGGGTGTTTTCAGTTTACCACTAGCACTGCTCGACATCCTTACTCGCTGCACGCAGAGCAGGTTCGTTCGGGCGTACGTAGGCCTAAGAGGCGGAGGATGAGGTGGGTGAGAAAGGTAAAGCGAGAAATGATGCCAAACCCGCGAAGGCCTTATGTTTATACGCGCCATCGCTCAAGCGCCGCCGTCACCGGACTCCCATCACCCGAACTCATCATCAGCGCTGACGAACACGCTGACCACACTTGGCTGCCCCATTCCGTGAAACCGGAAATTGCGAGAAATCACCTCTTGTCATCCACTAACGACGACTAGCATGACGTTGGAGAGGAAATCGACGCCAATTACTGTCTTCACGGGGTTCCTTGGTTCTGGAAAAACGACGATAATCCTGTCGTTGCTTTCACGTCTGCCGAAGGATTACAAAGTTGTGCTGTTGAAGAATGAATTTGGAGATGTAGAAGGTAGTAGACATTGCTCGTCCGAGGGGCGCGTGGTGACCTAATCCTTTACTAGTGGACAGTAAACTGGCAGAATCATCCAGTTTGACCGCCGTTAGCGAGATTCTAAATGGCTGCATGTGGGGTTGTCCTTGATCTTGCTTATGGGTCGTACTCAACGTTTGGATGGCGGTTAGGTGCTGCGTTCTCGTTGGTCAGATGCAGACTGCCCTAATTGAAATCAAAGGTGCGCCGATCGTCATCCTAGTTCCTTGAGTTGCAATTAATTTGCGGGCCATTCTTCAGAAAAGTTCAATCCTGATCGCATAATCATCGAATGCTCGTAAGCCCGAGTTTCCTTGGCTTTCAAAGCACCGTTCTAACCGACCATGTAGCGGATCGGCATTTCCTGCCACCCTTGCCTTCCAAATCCGCCAGCTAGAGAAAGATAGTGGAGGTGGCTTTCATCTAGACGCTATCCTGACGGTCGTAGACGCCGAGAACTTTGTCGGCTATGAGGATAGCTCTCCAACAGCCCGAATGCAAGCGAGCTACTCGGACATCATCCTCATAGTAAGTCTGTCGGGCCCCTTATCTGTATAGTCTTGGATAATCTTGGTTAACCTTCACATGCGCAGAACAAATGGGAGCATGTGTCTGACCGACAGTTGGATATTGTTCTGGACCACCTCCACACGCTCAATGACCTCACGCCTAAGATCCGCTGCGAAGGCCAGACAGGGGTCGATCCTTCGTTGATATTCGAGCTCGACTCGCAGCTTTTCCGATTGGAGGAACGAGAGAAGTACGATAACGAACATTCGAGCCACAATCACGACAAAGTACACCACCACCAAGAAGTCCAAACGTTGACGATTGTTAACAAATCCAACGCACAGATAACTCTTTCAACCGTCGAGAACGCTCTGAAAGGGGTATCGAAGGAAACTGTTTATCGTATCAAGGGATTCCTTCTAATTAATGGAGCTCTTTCAGGGGAAAGCTCTCCTTCTGGCTCCGTGTCGATGGTCAGGAACGAGAGGAACGACATCACCCCGCCGTCGGGCTCTGGCGAGCTTTCAGATGCTTTAACGATATTAAATTGGGCCTTTGGACGATGGGAATTAACGAGATACACTCCAACTATAGGGTCTGCAGTCAGTGCCGAGAGTGTGCGACTGACGGTGATGGGCGAACGCGGTTCCACTCTAAAAAGCGCAGCAAAGGCGGTCGCAGACGCCCTTGGAGGTGAGGTGCAGTAGTCTAGAATAGAAAAGAAAAGATTTGTGTTTCGTGATTGATGTGGACAACAGCGGACCGACGTGCGATGCTCAGCGTTACGCGCGCAAATCACATGCAGGTCGGATACTTTTTGGGTCTCAATTGAGCTTTCGATTTGAATGTGAATTTATTCCTCGACAATCACAAATGTTGTGATAACACAGGCCTTATTTCTTCCCAGAATCATGAATCTCTAGCTCTCGGAATCCCTGTCTCCCTTTTATTTCCATTATCGTTATCCTCGACCTCCCAACTACCATAGCGCCGTCGTCAGGCTACTAGACGCGGTGACCGAATGCTTTCATACGCGCTATCGACTGGAACACAACTTGCAACCTCTTATTTCCATCTGCCGTTCGACGACGAGGAGGATGAAGCTATCAAAAACTACGAGAGAAAGTATTTAACCTGGGTCTCTGCGTCCTCAAGCAGCGACGAGAACAAAAGCAGGAACAGCAGTCGTGCTGAATCACCCTCAACGTCGTCCCCACCGTCCCCATCGTCTTCAAGAGGTTGCATATCTTCGAGTTCATCCTCTGCATCTCTTAACTCTCTCGCATCCTCAAACACTTCAGAATTCTCTGACTATTCAGACTCCAAGTCTGGCTTTCCAGACACCGAATCACAGCCCTCTTCACCGGTGACATCCTCCCCAACAAGCCCAACATGGAAGACAGAACACGACGACACAATGATATCGTCGGTTATCCAGGACAATAACCTCTATTCTATTCTCGGCGTTCCCAATTTACCCACACTCGACAAAATGACCCTCAGGAGGGCTTATCTTTCTCGAAGCAAGGCTTGCCATCCAGAGTACGTCCAAATCTCCCCGCCGTGAAAAGCCCTGCTCTAACGTTTCGGTCTAGCAAGTTTCCTCGGAACCCATTGGCAACAGAGGCCTTTCAAAAGGTCGCAGTCGCCTATGATGTTCTATCGACACCCGCCCTCCGACGGAGATACGACGAACGGACATCCACCTCTCAGTACGACGTATTCGCCGCCAGGCCGACAAACTATGCCGAGGAGACCCTTCGGACCGTGGTCTTGGGAGTTCTGAACGACTTTTTGGATGGTGATTTAGAAGTTATTCGTTCACTTCTTAGTGAGTTGGTCTCATCAATATTAACTGCATCAGTGCTGACTGTTCTGCTCCTCAGCTGCGATCAACGACTTCAACCCCGGCATGAAACTAGGAGAGGAAGGCATCAACTCAATACTCTCGACTCTACATTCCATCCGAGAACGAGCACTCAGTACGTTCCTCTTCTTAATCTTCTGCAAGACCGTAATTCTAACACCTCTCACAGCCTGCCGCGTCTGCATATATACCCTCCACACTGAGCTCACCCGACTTCTGGAAGCCCAACACGCCTTCAGCCAACTTTCCTACTTTGACATCCTCGGACGCACACGCCTAACAGTTCAACTAACGCGAATAACAGTTGGGATTCCACTTGCCCTCGAACGCGCTCTCAACGAGAACAAGAACAGGATAAGCTCGAATGCCCATGGACGTGCTCGCCGACGAAACGGCCTCGGGCCACACCCCGATTCGTCCAAAGAACCGCATAAAACCGTCCTGCCGAGACACGCTCTGCTTTTGATTCGAGGGATCGACGTTGCCCTTAAGCAAATGGAGCGCATCCTTCAATGATCTTGCCATATTTATCTTATCCCCACTCCATGCCGCCTCTCAGGCGCTCCCAGCTTGACGCTTCAAGACCCCTCACGACTCTAAACTTTCATCATCGCAAATTTATCCATGTTTTACACGACCCGTTTGGGGTTCACTTCACTTCACAGCCCTACCATAACAATTTCAACAATTCACGTTGTACTACCAGACAATTGCTTTATTTATGACTTTATTGTACAGTAACTAACATTCACGAAACATTACCCATAGACCATTTTACCATATAGACATCATTGTTTCTTCCTGAAAGTTGTTCGATTGCTTTGACTTCAATTGGTGTTGGAAGGGATAGTAAGCCTTTGATTCATGAGCCAACCTACCAACCCATATCCTGGAGCGTCCTGGAGAAAACAAGCACGATACTCTCACCAACTGGCAAGACAAGTAAACCGTAATATATTCATGGACAGATGATTCCAGATACCGTAAAGGAGCGCAAGGTGAAACAAATTTGGTGACGAAAAAGCAAACTCGGTAAAGAACGTGTCGTGTCAAAACCAGCGAGGCAGAATGGGGTTGCAGAGTAAACGAGTGGAGATTCTAAACAGATCCAAGCAAAGCATATAGTCCGGAGTTGTCGAGAGAAACAGAAAAAGCATGTAACGGTCGTAAAGTAAAAGAGCAAACCCCGAATGAGATTTGGCATATCAGCTATGGCGTGCGCAAAGCTAGTGTTTTGGGCTGACAGGGCGAGAGGCCTGGCGACTGTCGTTGGGGGTATCAATGGACCTAGACAAAGGCGAACCGCGACCAGCAGGAGAGCTGTTGCCAAAGTTGCCCGGAGGGGTGAGAGTGGCGTTATTCATCGGCATCGGAGACCCGCCCATATGCAACCCTTCACCGAGGTTTCCAGGAGAATTATTCATTCCGCCAAACCTTGGATCCATCTGGGACATTCCGGTCATTTGCATACCCATGCCCATAGGTGACGGTGTCATGAGCTGCGGTGCACCACCACCCATCTGTGGGTTCATCCCCATGTTCATCATGTTCATCGACATGCGAGGATCGAAATTACCCATGTTGGGCCCACCGGTCATGTTGGGGTTAAGTGATGGCTGCCCGGGTCCACCATTGCCACCTTCTGGACCGCCGACTTGCGAACCGGCAACAGAAAAGGCCATCATCGCCTGTTGGTACGCTTGAGCAGCCTGTTGCGCGGCGAACATGTGCTGTGGGTTGTAACCTCCCATCATCGGGTAGCCCATCATTGGGTTCATTCCTCCGCCAGTCATCATAGGGTTCATCTGGTTCATTCCTCCACCGGTCATCATGGGCGTGAGCCCACCACCAGTCATCATCGGATTCATCCCTGTCCCAGTCATCATGGGGTTCATACCCATCATGGGGTTCATGCCCATCATCATAGGGTTCATCATGGGGTTGTAGCCGAACTGACCATACATCGACCCTCCCTGCTGCATTTGGTCGAGTTGTTGCCGTTGCTGCTCGTCGAATCTTCGTTGACGCTCCTCAGCAACACGCTTTTCGCGTTCTCTCTCAGTGAGAGTAGCCCCGACGCCTCCTTCGCGCTTCCTGTCTCGTTCGTGTGCTGTGATCGCGCCGAGAAGTCCGGTTTGGGGTGGAGGTGGTTTGTTGGGGACGTTGACCAAGGAAGCCCCAGTTTCACGAGCGAGTTCCTCCTGTCGTTTGGCGGACCGATCTTGTTTGTCCTGAAGGCCAGCAGACAGCAATCCTTGGGGCGTAAATGCCTTGGTCATTGTTTCAGAGGCCTCGAGCTGAACGAAAGTATCGCGAAGGGGAGCAGGGTCGATAGGAGACTGGAACTGCGCTGCTGGGTTTCGATTGGCATCCAAAACTGAGCTCCAAACACTTTGTCGTGGAGCACCTTGCGTGAGCTCTGCTTGATTTCGAGGCTGAGGTCCATCTTCGTAGTATGTGCGACGTCCGCTATCTGTGAATTGGTCCGAAACTTGGCGACGAGGACCACCTGCTTGTTGGCTGTACTCTGAAGCTGCAAAGGTTCCCTCGCGTAAGCACTCATTGACACAACGTAACATACGCAGTAAATGTACTTACAAACAGTCCTTCCAATTGGAGGCTGTGGTAACATCCTTGGTGGTCGAAGATGCTGATATCCGCCTTCAGAAGGATGCTCCACAGATGGATAAACACTTCCTGCTCCAAACGCCTGTTGTGGAATTTGCTGACCCCGCATCTGTTGCTGCATTTGCTGTTGTTGCATCTGTTGCATCCTGGGTGGGGCATTGGGAGAAACCCCGCCATCAGAGTCGACATCGTCTTCTTCTTCTTCTTCTTCCTCCTCCTCCTCCTCTTCATCCGAGCTCTCACCCCAAGCACCAGCACCAGCGACGACCGGAGGTCTGCGCTTCTTGCCACCTGCCCTGCCAGGCCTTTGCGTCGCAGCGAGTTGAGCAGCCTGCTGAGCTTGTGCCTTTTTCTTCCTTTCTTCGGCATTCTTGGACGGCGCAAAAGACGATTTGAATGTGCCGGAACCAGTCGACGTAGATTCGGGGAGATTGGACGACGTGTATCCTTCGTCCTTCATCGTCTCTTGAGTGGTTGTCGAGTTCGAAGGTGTAGCTTTGATTCGTTGTTCTTGTACATCATCTGAATTAACGTCCAGATACGCCAACGCAGCCAAAGCTTCCTCGTTCTCGTCCGCCTCGTAAGAGGGCTTCGATTGTGCTGGTGCCGTGGCAGACATTGTGTCCTTTCTCGGTGCGTTGTTTTGGAGTTGGTGACGCGGTGATGTAGACTGAAAATTGTCTTCGTCGTCGGATTCCTCCGTGTGTTGAGCCAGGCGTTGCGATTGAGGAGAAGTACCCAAAGTGCCAGCCACCTGGACACCGCTAATACCTTTGGCCGCCTGGGGAGCACGTGCCCCGGAGGGTTTGCGTCCTAAATTAGAACGGCCGGGCGGGCTTGTCCGATCAACGCCTAGAATTCGTGATCCTGTGTGTGCTGAAACACTGTCTTCAGCTGAATGTGTGGATTGAAGAGCAGGAGCAGGGTAGGCGTTTGCTCGGTTATAGGACAGCTCGCTGGCAGAATGTTGCTCGCTAGCTGTGTTGATAGATGATGGCCTTTCAAAGAACGCCATAGGGGTTGCTTGCCGTAACGGGGGATTGGTACTCTCTCTCGAATTCAGGGACATGGAGTCAGAGCCAAGGTTGCTCAGAGGCTTTTGTACGAGATGAAGAGGCTTCCGTGGCTGATCTTCAGCATCTGATTCTGATTCTGAATCGTCATAAGCTGGAAGTTTGCGCGCGGGGATGGCTTGACGATTTGCATTCAAGTTGTTGTCAGATCGTTGTTGCATGAGGTATAATGCCCCAGCCTCTTTAGAGAAGTCGTTACTGTCATCTGCGGAAACGTTCGTGGCATGGAGGAGTGACGACGAAGTCTGTGATGATTGTTGCTGAATAGCAGGTTGTGAGGCAGCGATGTCTTGGTTGAAGTAGTCTTCCTTTGCGTAGGAAAGGTTAGAAGTGCCGTCCGATTGGCCAGAAAGTGTGTCTTGTGTCCTTGCGAGAGCTGCGTTGGACATAACAGGTACCGCAGGTAATGCTTGATCGGGAAGCGGTTTCATTGGTTGTTGAACCAGTCGAGGAGAATGTTGGAATTGCGCAGCGGGAGAAGATGCGTTTGAAGCAGTGGACATGGCCGCGCCGATCCCGACTGCTTTCCTGAAAGGCGATAGTGGTCGAGTAGAGCTGGCGGGAGAGGTGGCCGTAGAGCTGCCATTTGCAGGGTTGCGATCCAGGGAAACCCTCCCAACTGGCGAGCTGACCCTTCCTGCTGGGGGTCCGAAGCCATTGGTTGTTGGAGTAGGAACCTTTTCGAGTCCTGTCTGTGCACGTCCATTGCTGGTGTTAGACAATGTCGGACTCAGCGGAGTTGGGCTGCTGGTGGTAGTGCGATCCAAAACGGCCTGACTTAAAGGTGAGGATGGTTGCGCAGGACCGGCAAGAGACGGGTTGTTTTCTGCGCCGAAGCCTGCAGGCTTGTTCGAACCATTAACATTCGCATTGGCACCCAGATCAACAGAGCCACCAGCATGTGTATTTGAGCGAGTCATGATACTGCCGCCTTCGGTTATGGGCGTAAGTGGCCTGTCTTGGAGCCCCAGAGGTGGAAGCTGCGGCCCATTATTCTGCTGGCCTTGAGGACGACCATCGGACAATCCAGAGAGGGGAGGAAGTAAGGGTGGACCGTCCCCATCGTTTAGTTGGTGCAATTGGGGCAGTTGCTGCCCCGCTTGTTCTGGTCCACCACCAGGACGAGGAACGATTGAAATCGTCGCAGACCGCATGAAATCGACGAGGAGGTCCCGAAGATGCGAACGGATAACAGAAGTGCGATCGTCCCTTGGGTCCATATTTTCAACAACTTCCCGGTCTAAGAACAGATGCTAGATAGAGAAATAAATCGATGCACTATTCGTAATAAGCAATATCCTCACCTCCTTCTGAGGACCGACCGGATACCCAAACATCAGAGAGCCAGGATCACGAGGATCCCAAGTCCACCCAGCAGGTCGGCCATACATCTCGAAAGCATCGTGCAACCCTTGAGAGACGGATCATCAGGGTGTGTTCTCCAGCAAATAGCACGCCACTTACCGATAATCCACTTAAGCATTTCCTTACTCTGTTGCGGGACACCCTCCATTTCAGGCATAATAAGAAGCCAGCCTTCTCTGCTCTTCATGGACCCTGCCAACTCCTCGTCCCCAAGCAAGCCCTCCACCTTAATCAAGCTGCTACGGTCGATTAGCTCCGGGCGCTCAGGATACACGGCAAATGCCTGGGTGACATTCGTTATAGTGAGTAATGCCTTCTTCCTTTCCTTTGGCTTCATCCCGGCGTATACAGTAATCGTAGATTTAGCAGGGAGTGCAGAGCGTGGCGGACTTGAATCCCTTCCGAAGAGAGATATGCGTTTTTTGGGTTTCGGCGGTTGTCCAGGAGTTGGTGAACTAGCGATCCGAGACTCGGGTCGTGGTTGAGCAGGGGAACCTGGTGCCTGGCCAGAGCCAGCTTCACCCTGGCTAACAGATATCCAGACACGCTTCCAATCCGTTTGGCCTGCGATGCGTATTCGCGCCCATCCCTCCAACTTCCCGCGAACAAGTGTTGTGGCTACCTCTCGAGCTAGTGTCGGATAGAATGCGGTGCAAGTTGCAGGATACAAGTGATTTCAAAGCACAACGTTGGTTGATTGAGTTGAACCCGTAAGTCTAAGAATGGAAATGTTGATGAGCCAACGGAACTCACAGGGTACGCTGATACGAAGCAGATGGGCTGTATATATCTCCTCCAATCGGGATTTCTCCCAAGCGGCAAGGCGAAGGGCTGCCGCCCAGGAAATGAGAGCCGGCGTCGACGGACATGAGAATAACAAGAGGTTTGAGCCCGCAGTATTGAGGGTCAAGACGTTCGTGTAGCGTTTGGGACCACTGGTGCCAGTTGCGGGTACCGTTACTGAACCAAGGACTTGTACAAACTATGAAACCATCGTTAGAGATAACACGAAGCAAGAAGTCGAGCCCCAGGTTGGGCAAAGGGGGTTCAGGTAAAGAGAACACTTACTGCGTCGGTTACGTTCACATAACTTGGTGGCACCTCCTTCCCTTGACGACTTGCTTCCTGAACTTCCCTCATGTCCCATATGCTCAAGATTGTCCCTCCGAGTTGAGCCCAGACATCTGTCCAGCCATCATCTTTATGTGGTCGGTTTCCGTCCGCCTGGCGCTCAATTCTTCTGACAAGGGGACCAGAGAAGTATATCTTATGAGCATGAGAAGCGTTGAGCGCTACTACTGAGCGAATTTCAGGATGCAGCTGCGGTGGCTGGGGCGGTTGAGGTGCATTCTGCTGAGGAGTGGTTGGTGGGGCAGGGCCGCCTGCCTGCGCGACAGGTGCCCCAGACACGGGTACGCCGTTGGACCCAATAGGCTGCCCCGGGCCCTGCGGTGGTAATGGGGGCAATGGCTGGTGATAATTTGCCAGAGGAGATTGTTGAGTGGGCTGAGCAGGTCGGGACATGTCGTTGTTGGTCTGAGGAAAAGCTGGTTGTCGGTATTGTTGTGTTTGTTGTCCCTGTGTCAAAGCTGTTGGCCCTGGTGGTGCGAGCGCCTGTGCCTGTCCTGATCCAACAATCGATTGCGGTACCAGTGGCGCCTGAGGTGCTGATATATTTCGCTGGTGCGACTTGTTTGACCTAAACGCAGAGAAGAACGACGAAGCCCTCGTATGTGTTGGGGTCCCAGAGGTCGCCATTGGCCTGAGGTGAGACTGTTGAGGTTCTGATGAAGGGAATTTAAGCTGGTTTCTCTGCATTGCCTGGTTATGGCCATCCATGGAACCCGCAATTGCCCCCGAGGAAGCCATTCAGAACTCTTCCTCGTCGTTGTCTGACTCGGTTGGCGAATGGCGAGCCAGTGCCACGATGACATCCTCTGCCTTTAGCTTTCCCCAATGCAGCTTCCTTTCACGTGAACCGATCCGCCCCTCGTCGTCAAGGGCGTCGCCTATAACGTCCAGTGGCACGACTGCGCCCATCATCGTTTAGTTGGTCTGGCCAACTTCATGCCATGTTTAAATGACATGGGAACCCGTGCTATGACGGAAATCTATGCTCAGTCGGGAGGTTGTGCAAAGAAAGAGGCGAACATCGACCACGAACGAGGTTATCCCTACCGAAAGGCTCTCGGGAATGGCAGCTCA
This sequence comes from Coprinopsis marcescibilis, assembly GCA_004369085.1. Classification (NCBI taxonomy): domain Eukaryota; kingdom Fungi; phylum Basidiomycota; class Agaricomycetes; order Agaricales; family Psathyrellaceae; genus Coprinopsis; species Coprinopsis marcescibilis. The sequence continues at coordinate 20,716 of ML210290.1, forward strand.
AATGGTGTTTAACTGGCAATAGCTCTATCTTGACACGAGGCTCGTGGATGATATGGTGCTCCACTTAACGGGGAAGAGAAGACCGCCTGTGCCCTGACTGTACTAGTATTGGTCAAGAAGACATACCTTCCAGCGTAATCTTATGATGGACATTCCTAGCTGAAAACACCCACACTTATTCTTTATATGCTTCATTGATATCTTCCAAGTTCTTTCTCTCTGATTCCAGGGGAATTCAATGAATGAACCATTGCAAGAGTCCGTCTTGTTCGCAATGCTCCGAGTCCCAGGTGCGCACTTACAGGTTTCTTATTCGCCGTAATTCTGACTGATTCCGTCATACCTTTCACTGATCCGTTTACCAAGGATGACCGAAGCATATTGGTATACGTACCCTAAGCACGAGGACTTCAAACCCCAACGCAGTTCACGCATCCCAGTGAGCTTTCCTATCATGGATAGCGTAAACCATGTACCGCCCAAATCTCTATTCAACGAGGTCACGGCAACGTGCTAGAAGCCTTGGACCGGGACGCTGGAACACGGCGTGCAAGGCCCTGGAGAGATTCGGACTTGGTTAGTCTTTCTGTGACCTCTTCTTCTTACCTTACCGCCTGAAATCATTGTAGGTAACCAGACACGAGTACCCTGTCAATATACATCCGAGTCGCAGCCGATGATAATAATTTTGAAGTCGGCCGCAGTCACAACTAGCGCTCACGCCCAGACTCTTGTGTCGCTCGCTCCTCTTCGGCGGCTACATGATACATGCCCTTTTACCTGAGTTCAGGGTCTTTCCCTCGCTCGGGACTGATCTATTTCCCGGGACAGGGTTACCGACCATTGCATAATGAAGCGTGGATCCGTAGAGATTCAGCGAAAGTGTCTTACTTGTGTTCTTTCAAGCTCCGCGGCGCTGGAATTCGAAGCACCATGGTTGTGAAAGATCACACCGGTAGAAAGTTCGCACCGGCTCTAAATGGAGGGTCGAATATTCGACGAACGCATCTTCTCACCAACTTCTCACTGGAAGAGCCAACGACTTGAAATGTCCGACGAAACCGTGCTTAATCGCGTATGCATTCTGATAAGTACCAACTCTTTGTCCTTCATTTCATGTTCATTTTTCACGCATAGTACACGGAGCTGAAACGCATTCAACCTCCTGGGATGCTACAGAGCAACGGGTAATGTTTTAACCTTATTAACTGTCATCGATGAAAGAAGACTTTAAGAAGTACGCATGTACTTTCTCCGCCCAGTGCGATCATATTCAGAGTCCGGAAACTGCACTGACAACTTGAAGCTCTGAGATCTGAGCTCACCTCTGGCCTCCACCTCCACGTTACGGCAAGTCTTGAAAGGGGCCGCAAGGAATCAAGCCCTTTTATTCTGCCTGATTTCTTCATCCCACCCTGCCCTATAACGTGTGTGTCCTTGAAGACGCCGTTATATGCTTTTTCCCGGGTTGGACAGTCCTGTGACTCGGATCAAACTCACCTCATTTGAGTCACGACTCAAGCATGGGTGCAACCAGTGCGCCCTGCGCAGGTTCGAGAAAAGTCTGGTAAGTAAGCGGAGATTTCATTTAGCAGTGACACCTAATATTTTAATTCATCGACTGTTAGGCGAGGCTCAGCCCTGGCCGTTATTTCCGTTCTCCAAAACATTCTACGGGGAATGATGAAGTGGGGCGTTACGACAACTGCTCGGTACGAACATCTAGCTTAGGGGTAAAAGAAAACGTGGGTCGCTCCTACATGCTGCTGTCGCGAAGAAGGACACTCCAACACTCAAACGTGTCGCTGTGGTGTTTGCAATTTTCTCTGACGGGAAGATATGGCAGCCCGACAAGGGCGAGTCAGTGATAAGTCATCTCTTTCAAGTTTGCCACCTGGGCAGCCGTTCTTCCGGCCCACGCTTCTCAGAGGACCAATAGCGTTACTTCGAACGCTCTTAGACTCCCAGCGCCAACAGATGTCTACATACTTCCAGTACCACCCGGTCCTGATGTTGCCCGCGAAGCAATAAAGCACGCGGCAGCAGGAGAAGAATTGAAAGGCGGGGATATCACTGCGCGAGTACGTACGCTACGGGGCACGCCGCATCTTTTTCTTACTTACAGTATATTTTTTCGCAAGAAAAAACTGCTGGCACTTGCCACCTGTGTGATCTGGGTCCTGCCTCGAGGACAAGTTTCGACTTGTTCACCACTGGTGTGCCTGTAATTATATGGTCAATGGTAAACCTTGGCGCTGTATGTAGCACCAAGTATGCCGGGTACCACCTCTGCCACTTCCCGTTGTACCATCAGAGGTTGTCACATCGCAACCTGTTCCAGTGTCAGCCTTCTCAGCCCACTTACACTTACGCCTTGGAGATTGCTCCAATCGGGTTTACCCCGGAAGTTTAGAAGAGTTGGGAGCGATATTTCTCGTTTGGCATTTTACGTGCATATCAAAAAATTGCCGCTTGGAAGTTTGAGTAAGGTGTCAGGGCCCTGAAACCGTCTGCAACCGTGTGCTTTCAATAGGATGGGTGGAACGCCAGGGAGTCATCCTTGTTGCTCTCCGTTTCGAGTTTTTGTTGGCTTCACGGTGTGCGCTGTTGTGCCTTTAGATCTTGTGCACCGCGGTGGATGCTGGTGGATGTCCTTCTATTGCTTTCTAAGGGCATTTCAGGACACCATGATGGTATGGCACTGGGCAAAAACATGCATCAGGGTCGCTGGGTTTCTTAAGCCACACGGTTGGTCGAGTCCAAGACATCTTTACGTGTGTACTCAATGCACGGGTACCTCACATGCATCGCATCATTTTACTTACACACAGGCTTTGATTTGCCTCTGTGAATAAAATATGAGTGCTTCAAGGCTCTACCAGAGCCTTGGTGACTGTTTGTGGTGATTGCGCAGTGTGTGAAGAACAAAATGAACAACAGTACACACGGCGAAGGGCCCACCTGCAGCTGACCGCATAGAAACACAAACATGCAATCGGTGAATCTGACCAAAGGACATCTCCATCCATACTTAGCTACCTTGTGTGCGTCAAGCACGGATGGACCGTGCCGGGCTGATAGAATAGTCAAAAAGGGTCAAAAAGTGCATGAAAATTCACCATCAAGCCTTGAACCCACCAGCACACTATTAACGGAACGGTTTCCTACATAAAAACTACGAAGCAACCGTTGACATCCACAAACTGGGAAGGCAAGCAGCTGGAACGGAAGCAAATTTTGAGGGTGAGTTTATTCATTAAGGACTTCAGGCACAAGGAGATCACTGCCTCCTGGCGGGGTGAGAAGGTCGGCCAATCCAGTGCGGTTAGAATCATTGACCAATCTCCTGGATACCTGCTTGTTTTGTAGAACGAATGGATCAGCGTCTTGCGCTCCGAAAGCAACCAACCCCTTCCGACGGTCGACGGAGGATAGATAGGCTTGTGTCGCGTCATTTTTCAAGAAGCCCATTTCGTGGTAAGGGTCAGAACCTTCAGCTGTCTAGTGCTGGTGGCTTATGTCTGCGTGTTGCATGCAAAAATAACCGAGAGCTGGCAAGCGAGTAGTGTATGTGTCCACCGATTTGACGCGAGAGTAATTATTGACCATCCAACACAACCAAGTTCGAGTGGTGCATTCCGAATTGGGAAAACCCAGAAAGTAATAGGCGAGGAAGTGCGATAGGGAGATGGCAACCGAATCGAATTTAATTGTGCATGGATCAGTCTATACCCCGTGTAGCGAATTTCACTCCGAGTCGTCAAGGCTTTCGGACCTTGCCTGTTAAACGTGAGCAGTCAGCCACTGATGAGCAAGAGAGTTCGGTTCTTGAGATAAGAGAATGACAATAACTCACTTTGTTCTCCTCCAATCCGCCGAGCTCGGTAATTAGGCCGTTGTAGGGATATTCTCGTCTAGTGGCAGGTGGGTCCGGCGTTAGAGCATATTTTACGGTGAAGCCGAAGGCAACAAAAATGGAGGCAGCAATAAGGAATCGTTGCAAAGCGACGTTCGGGTCGATGGAAGGTACATCTGGACCCCACATAGAGAGAACCTCTTCTTGTTCATGGAGCTAATTAGGACATTTGGTTAAGCACACAAACCAGGAGACTCCAATTGAAAGATCTTTCTCACAGGATCGCCAAAGTTCCTCCTCTCGAGCATGTCGTCCCAGCCTCGCGCTGGCAGTTTGCCCTTGGGAATCCATGGTAGTTGGGGATAGCCATTGAGTTGTGGGTCGGGTTCTTGGGTTGCGTATGACCTGGCGCGTCCTGCGTTGACACAGACTTTGGGCGCAGCTGTTCTAGATGCCAGTCTGAGAGCAGCAACCCTGCGCAAAGCAGATGCGGAGCTCATCGCGACAGACAGCGACAAGGAGGTTCCTGAGAGTGATGAGTGTTGCAAGTGTGGCCCTCGCGCCAAAGGCCGGCGAGTGCAGGGATTGCGTGGGAATCGGCAAACCGGGCCCAACACGTGTTGTGCTGGTTCCGAAAGCGGATAGGGAGCTGTGATGCGAGATTTCAGATTTCTTAGCGGCAGGGACGTTGATCTACCTGGCTTTCCAGAATCTCGTTCCCCATCATGAACCATAAGCGTAAACCATTCAACTGGATCACTTATATTCGCCGTATTCCTCGTATGTCAACAACTGACCCGACCCCTCTTATTATATCGCCCGTAGCGAGCCCATGTCCAGTCTCAGCTCTGTCCACGCCGAGAAGGATGTTCAAGACCAGCTTTTGAACGCCAGGAAATGTCGGAGGAAGCCAGGGGAGGTCCCTTATCCCTTTGAACACAACAACGGAATGGTAGACTTGTGAGCACCATCCTCGGAATGCAGAATGTCTTCGTCCTGATTGTTTTCTTGGGTATTTAGTGACATTTGGGAACATATGTTCTTCGTCAATTGCTTTCACAGGCTGACGATGCACCCCTTTGAACGGCCGCCAAAGGTGGTTCTTGACCTTGGTTGTGGGGGTGGCTATTGGGCTTTGGAGGCGGCAAAACAGTGGACTGTGCGTGTGCTCTGTCTTTACGTTTCCCTGTCTCCACCGTTGACCAATTACTCACAGTCAAGCACTATAATTGGTTATGATATCACGGACGTCCAGCCCAAATTACATGACCTACCACACCACCGACATCTCGCTGACCGAGTGAAATGGGTACATGGCAACTTGTTCGTCTCTTTCGGTTAATGAATGTGAGAAAAGGGAGAAAAGGGTTTAAACCCTTGTTTATTTTCCAGGTTGGATGGACTTCCGTTTCTGGAGTCGCAATTTGACTTTGTGAGGATAGCGTACCTCGGATTAGGAGTCCCGGAGGACGAGGTTTGTCACACAGGCTTAGAATGACTATTTGACAGCACTAATCAACGAGTTATTTAGTGGCAATTTGTTTTAGAGGCATGTTTTGATCATTATCTGGCATGGCCATTGCCATACTCACATAAAATGAACACACGTTAGGAAATCTCCAGGGTCATGAAACCGGGAGCAATACTAGAGGTGCGTGCCTATTTCAAGGCGATTCCAGGGTGCTGAACAGACTTCGAGGTTTTGGAAGAGGACCTCATTTTTCCGTGTACAACGGTCCCTAGCGAGCCTCCACGGTCTCCAACGATGCATCTAGACCTGTCGTTATTCGACTTTTCCAGCCCCACTTCATCGCTCGAACTCCCTTCTAGCATATCTGATAGGAGACAACCTCCATCCCCATTGAAGTCCAAACTCCAAGATCTAGGACGGTCAAAGACTGCGTCAAAATTACAGCTTTCACACACTTTGCCTTTCATCGGAGCGAACGCATCATTTACATCTCAGTCAAGCTTGAGTGGTTCCACGGCATGTATCGACCCTGGGGCACCCGTGAAGAAGCATCCGCAAGACCACTCCCGCATCCGAGCGTCTTGGGACTCTATGCTTTCTAAACGATTCCTTTGCCCACAACTTCTCTCTGTTCTTCCATTCTACCTATCCAGTTTCTTTGATGACATTAAAACGCATCCGCCCTACAAGGTGCCACTACCCCCCAACAGTAACTCCATACCCCCACTCCGATCGCGCCATTCTGCCGAATCCTTTCGTCCATCAAGTCGCGGGAACCTTGACGCCCCTTTCGATCTACGGTTATCTAACGTGTCACACTCTCACAAGACGGACGGGGTTTCTATCCGAGCTATGTATTCGGTCAAAGAACTTCCAGCGCCCAGCCGGTGGTCCTCTATGCACCTGGCGAGGACGGTGAATACTGTCGCCGCGTGTAAAGGGCCGATATCCAAGGAGTACGAGGCACTGTACACGGCAGACTTTAACGTCACGTATCGCAATAGCGACATCACATTGAGGCAAGTGTTTGAACGGGATTGGAACAGCTGGCTTAGGTGAGCTCTATTCGCCATATGCATGCCTTCGTAACGGCTGATAACGGCTGCTGATTCTTTGGTCTAGCGATATGAATGATCGTATGTGTATGCGGGACCGATTGGGGATGGGTCTGGCGTGGCCAGAAACACCTGGTGACCGTCCGGATTGCAGGAAATGGCGTTCAGACTTTGAGCCACAAAAGAATCAGGCATCTGAGAAAGGACCTGCTCCCATACTACACCACGAACCAAATAGGATTTGCAGGTCGATGCGAGCATTCACTGCGAAGAAGTCCTCAAGTTGACGCCAAGTTGGACCAAGTCGACTCTGCACTGTATATTTTGTTGTATAATCTGCTGCTCTATCTGTGCGCATCTATTCACTTGTAATCTCTGCTTTCGATATGTATTTCTCTTGTTGTCTGCTCTGTAACGAATATTTCGGACCTTGCAAATGACGCAGGCATGCTTCTGTGCGCCAAGCCGACTCCGGAAAAGGCAAGTGAACTGATCAATTCTGGGAATGTTGGCAGCGAACTGAAGCCAGCCTAGTTTCAGTTCTCTTGTCTCGCTTCTACCCACACTCCTATAACTCACCCCTATCAACCGCATATCATCTACAATGTCCGACATCGACAAGCCAAAGACCATCCAGGCCCTCGCTGGCGAGAAAGATAAGAAGCCAACCGGTCCTACGATTGCTGAGGGTGATCTCACCAAGTATAAGGTGCGATCTCGCAATCAACGATATCCTGTTTTCGCGAAAAAAATATGCAAATTCGCATCCAGAGGTGCTGATTATTGTGTTTGTAGACTGCTGGAGAAATCGTCAGTGCAGTTATCAAGAAACTCATTGGTCTGGCCGTGGACGGCGCAAAGGTTCTCGACTTGTGCGTCGAGGGCGATCGTCTCCTTGAAGAGGCAACCGCTGCTGTCTACACCAAGAACGTGAAGGGTGTCAAGGTCCCCAGAGGTACACTACCGTTCATTTTTGCACCCGTAAAACTAACCAGAGGTTTTTTCACATAGGTGTCGCGTTCCCCACTTCAATTTCAGTAAACAACGTCGTCGCCCACTTCTCTCCGATCGCGTATGTCCTACAGCCCACTGTTCACCCTGCAACATTGCTAACATCGCAGTTTCTTATCGTGACTGACCTCGTATAGATCGGATGAGCAAGCTTCGCAGACTTTGCAAAAAGATGACGTCGTGAAAATTCAGCTCGGAGCCCATATCGATGGATTTGCCTCCATCAGCGCTGAAACTATTGTTGTTGGTGCCGATTCTTCGAACCCCGTGACGGGCAGACGCGCGGATGTAATCAAGGCAGCCTGGACTGCTGCTGAGGCCGCCATGCGGACCGTGAAGGTTGGAAACAAGAACTGGAACGTCACCGATATTGTGTCTCGATCAGCTGGTCAATGGGACTGCAAACCCGTTGAAGGTATGTATTGATTATCCTTATGGTCTGACAGGTTTTCGTAATAACGGTTAAACCCTCTAGGCATGCTCTCATGCGAACAGTCCCAGAATGTCATTGATGGAAAGAAGAGAATCATCCTCAACCCAAGTGAAGGACAGAAGCGCGAATTCGAGACCGCTACCTTTGCCGAAGGAGAGGTTTATGGCATCGACGTGTTGATCTCGAGCAGCGAGGATGGAAAGGTGAGCTCCATTCTACCCACTGCATTTTCTACGGCCGCTGTTATCCGTTATTGCTTCCAGTTGAATTTTTCTCTTTGACGTGAATGAACGTGATATTGATTTATGTATCCAGGCCCGTCTAGAGGACACACGAACGACGATCTACCAGCGCGATTCGGCCGTTACCTATCAACTTAAAATGAAAAACTCCCGTGCAGTTTTCTCAGAAGTCCAAAAGAAGGCTGGATCGTTCCCCTTTAACATTCGCATCCTCGAGGATGAGAAGCGTTCTCGTATGGGCTTGCAAGAGGCTGTCCAACATAGCTTGGTAAAACCTTACGAAGTTTTGTATGTTCTCCATCACCGATCTTACTACTTCGCTTCCTGTTGCTAACCATATTGCGTAGGTACACCCCAACAGGCACCTTTGTCGCCGGCTTCCACTTTACCATCGCACTCTTGCCCAGCGGACCTTTGTTGATCTCTCAACCCCCAGTGTGGTACAAGCCTGAGCTGATCAAGACTGACAAGGAACTTGAGGACGAAGAGTTGAAGGGATTGGTCTCGCGAAGCTTGAGAGAGAACAAGAAGAAGGCCAAGAAGACTGAGGGCGAGAAGGAGACCTAAACCAGCGACCGTCGTCTCTACCAAAGGTGCCTTTGACCGGCAAAATCTGCATAAACTCATGAATATTATTATGTCGCTCCATCATATCGTAATCAATCGCCATAAAGTACACATTGCTCTGTCTTTGTAGCAGTAAACTTGAAGAAGGCCATGGTACAATGTGGGTACAGACCCTGGCACACTGGCCATGTTTCATGCCGTGGGCTTCTTTTCGGCGTCTTCTCCAAAGTTTTCGATTGTTCGAACGACAAGGTCGACATTCTCCAGAAACGCATTCACAGTTAGCCGTGCCAGTCGCACAGTCAGAGTTTCGAATGTCCTGGCATTCAAGATCGTCATCATCCCGAACACCATGATTACAAGGAGAACATACGCAATCAAATTCTTCCCATCCACCTTCAATATTCGCTTTACGGCCTGCGGTTGGAGCTCTGAATCGACCTCGATGACTTGTTTTGTTATCAGAGCGTGTTTTTCGGTGGCGAAGGGCACAGTAATTGTTCTGCGATGCTGATTAGGGTGTGTTTCAGAAAGTCAACTGGCTCAGCACCTTCTCCTCGAGAACCGAGTATAAGGGTGAACCTATTGCAATAGCCTTACACTACATGCCAGTCCCCTGCCTGAGCAGTATTTGAATCTTGCCCATTGAGATGCATGGTCGGCTATGGTGGGGTGGTCGTGGTTTGAGGATGAAATCCGACTGCCGGCGCCTGACAGCAATTATCGGGATCTAATCTAGTCTTCAGTTGCGCACGCCGGATCAATGTTGCTGGTATTTTGCGAGAAAAACCAGCCAGTCCTGGCATTTCAGAATTAATTACTTGCCAACCCTATAGGATTATCGACAGGCGTTCTCCAGGCTGTATAACCAAACGAGGCAGAGGAAACTTGAAAGTAGATACATGGCACAATAGATCCAAACGAATAGATTTGGGCAAGTACATATTCCGCGTCACTTCACCAAAGAGACAACCAAGGGCAATTCAGGTCGTAACTTGTTGGTTCCAACCGACGGGTATACGATCCCAGACATGTTCCAGGTAATTTCTTTCCCCCCGGAGCCAAACCGTAAGCGTTCCAACAGCGAAAACAGAACAGCTTCTGCAAAGGGAACGATATGCAGTTAGCCTCATGGTCCACGGTCTACCGGCCAGTCCATCACATACTCATTTCCAGTTGTGCGAACATGAACCCGAGACAGGACCTCCTTCCTCCAATAAAGGTCATCCTTCAAAGGAAGTCGTCAGCGGGTTCCAGGTAAACTGGACATTTAAACACACTCACATATTGGAATACACGCCAGGGATACGTGCATCGGTAACTGACTGTTCCAGTGTGGAAAGCCATCGCTCAGGCTTCCACTGGTGCCCATCCGGGCCCCAGACGTCTGTGTCGCAATTGCTGTTCAATATTGAGTTGTATATCCTACTCCCAGCTGGGACTACGATTTCGTTTATCAGCTTGCCCTCGGTTGTTTTTATTGGCTTGGAGAACGGAAGAACAGCGTCCTTGACAGTCCTGTTCCAAGACCAAGATCAACAATTGCACGAGCCAGTCGGAACCAACACTCACTCTCGAGGCAGAAGTGGTATTGGTGGATAACTACCAGGCGGGCTCTCAGAAATCGAAAGTCGAAAGAGGTCGGATTGCTCACACTCGCAAAGTCTCCCTGCAGACAGCATCCAGATATGGGAGCTCGCAAAGCTGGTCATAGTCAAGCTCGCCGTATGTGTTTCTTGCTTCAAGAATTTCTTCTCTCAGTCGGTCTTGAACAGATTCATGCTGGGTTAGCAGATGGATCACTCGGGACAGAGCGCTCGAGGTGGTGTCAAGCCCACCAAACACAAACGTCCTAGCAATCATCGTGAATTCCAGAGCCCAGTAAACCAAATGAGGTACACACGAAATCTGAGCAATCACTTCTTCTTCTGGCATCCTGTCCTCTTTGGCATTCTCGATATTTGCTCTCACTGCGAAGGACTCAGCCAACATGCGAATCAGAATAACCAAATACAACTCACAAATTAGGGCCAGAATGTCCTTCCCCTCCAATTCAGCTCCGGCTTCCATTGCCTTCTGCCTGGCTGCCAATATCTCCTTCGATGTCTCGTGTATCAAGTCCGCAATGTCCTTCAGCTGCTGAACAGAGTCCCAGCCAAACACGTCGACGACGAACCGCTGCAAACGTTTTCCCCCCAGGTTCCATCGCTGAACAAATGGAATGACGAAGAACCGAGCCCAAAGCAGCTTCATGCCAACTGGGCTGTTTGATATAGAAAGTGAGTGCTGTGGTACTAACAATCGATGAAAGATAACACATACACCAGTCGCTTGAGCGCAGCTGAGAGAGGATGTTCGGCATAGGTCTCGGTCAAAGAGTCAAACGAGTGACCTAGCGCACTCTGTCCGATAAGCTCAAGCGCTACTCGAGGCAGCCACTCACCCAAATCGACCTATTAAGACTCTAGGATTGGCATTTATCAAAGGAATTTGAAGGTACGCACTTCTTTGGGACCGTCGGACGCGACTTTGACAAGAGTTTCCGAGAACTACTCCGGAAAACGTTGATTTCATTTATCCCACCAAAGGAATGTCACTTACCCTGCCTGACGCTTTCCAAAATGTTGGCACTGATTCGGTTGTGAGATATCTGTAACCGAGCATCTGTACGAAAAGCTCACCAAGCTTGCGCAGATTTGTCGTCGAGAAAACAGGGTTCAGCAGTTTCCTCTGTTTCCTATGCTTCTCGCCTAAGACGTCGACATAAGCACACGGTAAAGCAGTAACACCCAATTGTAGTCCACCTATCGTTGACAAAAGTCCTTCGCCAAAGAGAACTTTATTCGTTCTGAATTTTCGTCAGCTACTAAATTGAAAAGGCTTAACAGACGACCTACGTTATCAACACCTCAGTTTCTTCGTACACGTCTGCGTCCTAATAGAAGTGATCAACATTTGCTCATTGCTATGGCACATGTTGGAAGAGAACCTACCTTCACAAAGATGTGATGGAGTGCCAGCGGGTCAGATACGAACAGAGCCTTTCCACCCATAAGGCCCGCGACCTTCAGAACTGAACCATCTGAGGTTCGAGAACCAATTCAACATTAGCAACCTCCGCATAGCAAGCAAAATGCAACTGCTTACATTTGCGTCCAAGCTCCTTCTGGAACGGCAAAGCATCGTTCGAAAACAGCTGTCCCAAGTGACCTGGAATTTGTCTCAGCACCCCTCACGACCTCCTCGTGTCATGCCGCCCACCTCCAAAGAACGACTTGGGCACCGGGCCTGGGATGACGTCAAATGGGTGACCAAAGACGAGGCGTCGTATCAAAGACCAGGTTATCCTAGTGAAGGTGTACAAGCCGGCAGCTTTCAGCAGGAAGAAGAGAGGCATGGTACCGAGGCACCCGAATAAGACACTGGTGGAACTTGAACGTGTTCGTGATGACAGTCAGCGCTTACTTCAAGTCAGAGTCTCTAGTGCTGTTACTTGAGTTATCCCGTCGGAGTTGCTAAACTTCAGCAGGACATAGCCTCACCGCCCGGGCCACTACAATCCAATTGACTGTTCTCATCATGGGCGCCTTCAATATCAGGCATCATAATCTAAAACAACGGGAGAAGAAAGCTTTTTCCCTACGCCCGTGATGTCCATTGGAGAAGTCCCTTAGACTTGCCTGCCTAAATCAACCTGCCTTACCCTTGAGACTTTCCGAGGCCAAGTCTATGTACTTGCTATGGATACCTTTCGACATACCGTGATGGCAGTGGTGGTTAGATGAGAGAACGCGGGACCAAAATCGCTCATCAAATGTTGGCTGAGGCTGCAACTTGGCTGCTGTGACGGCTTGGTGAACGGGGACCTTTTTCTATGGATGGACAAAATTCGTTGGATTGTGACATGAGCTCAACATGAGCCTCAGGCCAGTCGCATGAAGGTGCATTCCGGTGTGATGATATTCCTAAAGTGCGGTTAACGATTCAGACAGGGGAACTTCCCGCATAATCATTTGGTGCTCTGGAGAGCAGAACTTTGTTGCGAAGAGGATTGGAACGTTTCTGAGGCGTGGTAAGCGTGCTGGATAACTTCTGCCCAGGAAATATACGGATAAATGTGATTGCCAAGGATTCTCGGAGGCGAGCGTTTGGCCTCGCAGATGGGGTAATCGCTCATGTCCGTCATCTAACTCTAGCTATCGCTCAAACTCTCCGTTGTGAGTTGATCAAACCACTTGAATGTGTTTCAAGGAAGCGACACATGTCCGCTAAACGATATCCTCCCATTCCAGTTAGCGCCCAAGTGACGTGCAGAACTTACAACTTAATTGGATGCTTATCGGTCTACGAGGGAGGGGTTAGCCCAGCTCTGCGTCATAAGTCGTGTTCTTGAGCGTCAAATGCTCGTGAGGACTCCGTCATAAATCTCCGCTTGAACGAGGGACAGTCTCTGCCTTAAAAGCCAGTAATCTGTTGCGATTCTACCAGGCTTCAATTCCCCACCACCTCTTCTCAAGCTTACAGCACCTGCACAAAAATTTCTTAATGGATCAAGGCTACTATAAACAAGCTCAAGGTTATGGTTATTATGATCAAGGATTTTCGGGGTACCCTTCAGGCGGCTCACTCTACAGCACGCCACCTCCCCTTACCAAGGGCCACCTCCGACGGCGTACGGGCACGCCGGCGGCCCAAATTATACCTCCTATACTCCCGAGGACTACAAGGTTCCCGTTCCAGAAGGTACATCCTTGTAGTATCTCTGCTCTTGCGAAGTCGAGAGCTCACAACTTGCTTCAGAGTACATGAAGCACTCGGACGAAGGCCGCGTCATCTCAGAGGCCCTGAAGCAGCAGCAGGAGCTCGCCAGCCACATCGAGAGGACACAAGGACTGCATCACCCTATGTTTGCGTATCTCAAAATGGCTTATACTCAGCTTACGACTGCTCAAAAACTCTTGATGCCACTTGGAAGAATTGCCGCGGCCCATATGATGCCAACAGATCAGTTGGCGAGTCTGGCAAAGGTCATGAACGATATCAGGGACCAGCTCAAACTGCTCGTACCTAGTCTCGGTAAAACCTTGAAGCTGATGCTCAAGTCGTTCGTAAGTATGTTCAAGTGTACTTCATTGAACTCTGTTAATACTCCCGTCTAGCTCATTATCTTTAAAATATTAATCGCCGTAGTTGCTAAAGTTGCGACTAGCACTCGACTCTAGATATCAGCATAATAGTGATTAATATGCAAACATCCCTAATTTTGACTGACTTGCTTCCCCCCGGGCCCCCGCGATAACCATTGTTCTCAATTAAGCGCTGGCCCTAACCTGTGTCGTACCCTCGATGCGAGTCTCATAGACTGTCCGCCGTCTTCGATTCAACCTCTCATGTGTGGATGTGGCTCTCTTTCCTTCGATACCGTTGGGAACACGAAAAGTCCTGGCGGTTGACATCCTTCAATAACACGCCCTGTCCTGATGTTTTCCGGGATGAGCGTGACCGGTGACCTGACGGACCTGTCATTCTCACACAAAATCCCCCTTGAATTATACGCCGCCTGTGATATGAAGTGAAGGTTTACACATGGAAATGTCGCCGTTTATGAATGCATTTGATGCTGCGATTTGAAGGACGGAGACACGCTTGAGTCATGCAACGCATAAAATCCACGTGTTCACCATTCGTTTTCCTAGCAGACAAGCGCCACTGTCTTTGATATGAGCGTGAAAGGCGTGAATTACGCCCTTTGAAGATATCTATTTTCATTTAAATACATGTGTTCGCAGAACGACAGACCTCGCCCCGTGAAAACCTCACGGGCGCGACAGAACAAAGTTTCAACGCGTGGAAGCCTCACGCCCCCGTAAGGATATCTTCCTCCCTATCCTCGTACCTCCTGCTTCAAGTGCGCGCAGAGAGAGAGATACAGGAAGTAACACAATAAAAAAATGGACGCATCCGGAATTGAACCGGAGACCGCCCGCAGTCAGCGTAATGCTAAGCGGGCGTGATAACCAACTACACCATGCGCCCCGATGACTCCATCTGGGTCCGCTCCATCCTGATCGGCGCGCCCCTATTCTACCACAATCCGAGTTCTCAACGCTTGGATTTGACAACACCAAAAGATTCTAGAGCTCTTGAGATGATCACATTGAACAAGTCGCAGACTGCAAATATAGAGCACCAGGCTCAGACAGTACCAGACTATCTAGAGACGGCTCACATCCATCACGCCGTGAGCGGAATACAGGAAGCAGGAGGATGAGTAGATAATGTAGGGTATACACGGATATAATGGAATAGGCCGTTAAGAATAAGGATAATAAACATGCACAACGGGTGTTTGTGCCCAAAAGTACAACAAGATGGAGCTGACGGGGTGGGGCATACAGTAAAGTACACAGGAGGGGGTTGAAGGCGAGCACCAAATACGGCGCACAAGGAAGGTCTAACCAGCTCAAATCGAAGAAACCACCGTCTTGAGAAAACCTCCATCACAACCTCCTCCAAATCCGAGCCAAAACCACGCACATAAAGCCAGCCGACTTCTCCATCACATAAAACAGTAAAGAATCTCCAGAGACGCACCAAACGCGTTAAAATCAGAACAAATGCAAATGAAACAAATCCGCCGTCGTTATCGTAACCGAGTCAGAGGGAGGTGTCCAGCGCCCAAGTGTCCCAAAAGGGAAGAAGACTGCGATCAAGGTCCAGTTCAAAAAAGGTTGTTGCCAAGCCTTTCCGAGCTGTCGTCCGCCACGTCTCGATTCACTTCAGGGGTATCAGGCGTTCGTTAATGGGTATCATCGCGAGGGAATTTAGAGTGCCAAAGCGGCGAGGGCAGCGAGTGCACCAAGAGCCAAGGCGGGGACACCAAGTTGACGTGTTGAAGGAGCGGCGCTGAAAGGAAGATCTGCAGCGTTGACAGCACCGATAGGGTCAAAGGCAGAGTCGTCGGACCCTGCGCTTGGGCTAGCGCGGGGAGCAGCAGAAGATCCAGCGAGGTTGCGAGCGGGGGCGCTGGTGGGGCGGCTAGAACGGCGTGAGTTCGGAATAAATGCATGCGAATCTGTTGTTAGGCCTACCTGGCAGCGGCGGCTGAAGATGAAGCAATGAATCCAGGCAGGCAAGAGCTGTCGTCACTGGCGGCAACCGTGAGCTGAATTAGGACGAGAAATGAGCCTCAAGCATTCACGGAACATGAGGTAACCACGTACATTGCGGGTCCACGACTCGGCGTCTCCAGAGTCGGCGACAGAGAGCTGAACGACGGTTCCAGCGGGAATGTTGACTTGCCAGTCAATGAAACTCTCCGTAAGGTCACCAATGTCGACGCTGTTGACAAAAATTAAACTTTTGTTGCGCAGCTCCGGCAAACGAGGCTTACAGTGGTTCACCGCACGGTTCGTCGGCGGCAACGGCGATGACATTGTACTGGTAGGTGGTGTGTGGCCATGAGATTCTAGCGGTCTGACACTACAACGGTTGTTAGACTACAAATTGAGCTAAAGAGTGCCAGAAAACGTACTTGAACAAGGTCGGGGTTGTTGACAGCGTAGGCAGAGAAGACGGGCGCAACAAAGAGAGCGACGGCAAGGAGTGTGGAGTACATTGTTAACGATTACAAGAGAGTGTGAGTTGCGGACGCCTGGTATATATATCTACAGGGAGCGGTGAAGGGAGAGAGCAACACGCAGGAGAGGAGGAAAGGAACGACTGTGGGTAAAAAAAAGTAGACTGGCTGTAAGAACTCAACAAATGGCACAAGGATCAATGGAACCCATGTTTTGCCTTATTTATGATGGCTGGGCAGATCCCAACATTCAAACCTGGAACTGATCCATTCAAAGTTCATTGTTCATTAAATTATCTCCTGCACCCTATTTCATTACTATATTCCACACCCTGTATACTACCCTACAGCTTCGCCAGAGCCTTGTTCTTGAAGTTCGCCAGTCTCTTGCGCTTCGTGATTCTGAGAGACAATTGCAGCCGTGAGTCGTCATGGTCACCAAACCATCGCGCCAAGCTGGCACTCACCCGGAATGTCCAATTTCACTGGGCTCTTGTTTGGGACCTTTGACAGCCTCCCGGTGATCGATGAGAACGTAGTCGCGTTTCGGCGGCCCGACGAATATCTGCATACTCTTCAGCTGCTAGCCTGCTGACAAGGAATTGGTCAACCACACCTGTCTTGGTCGCCAGATCTTCACACCTCCCTCCTGCAGCATCATCTGGTCCAGAATCCATAAGCAACGGCACCCCTGACAAGTTATTCTCAGGACCCACCTGGCGCCAGTGTGCCAGCCACCCAACGACACGAGGTACTGCAAAGAGCACCGGGAAAAAGTCCAGCGGGAAGCCTGATCGACGACAATGTTTAGGCTTCGGTTACTCTCTTTGCGGATAGAAGGCCAAGCTCACCCATTGCTCTGTAGATCAGTCCACTGGGAATGCATCGTCAGTCGGTTCTTGCCCTTAGTTGCCCTTAATTACCTCCTGCAATGAATAGTAAGTAGCCTTCTAGCTCCACCAGAATTAAGACCCACCAGAAATCGACATTAGGGGCAAGCTTGCGACTGATAAAGTATTCGTCTTTCATAGCAGCCTCATGCAAGGCCATAGCTGTTTCAAGGAGCTCGTCCGTCCCGGTCCTGCGGCCTACCTCAGTACGGCGGAATGCGCATCACGAATACACTTACACTTTGAATACCTCGTCGGCAGTCTTGCGGACGATGAATGAGCGAGGATCCGACTTCACATGCCTGTCAGCACCTTCTCGGGGTCCAGGCGATCCTCAGCACTCACAGTCTTGTATACACGGTGTCCGAAACCGGACAGCACCTTCTCCCTCTTCTTGACTGCCTCAATGAAAGCAGGAACATTCTCGGGCCTAATGTTGCAACGGTCGCCAAGTTACATGTTCAACAGACAATGTTCAAATGTTCAATCAATCAGATAAATAAAATGATAATTGAGATGGGCTGTCATTTCTGCGGGTGAGATGGGGACTTACTTTCCAATGGATATCAGCATGCGGATTACAGCCTCGTTGGCACCCCCTGTTACGCCGCACGTTCATGAGCTCGAAGAACCGGCACCCGAATAAAATAAAAGCATACATACCGTGTAACGGCCCACTATACCCCGAGAACCAGTATTAAACCAAGCAAGAAATTCTTCATACAAGCAACACTCACTATAACGATGCACATCCGGCGCTTAACAAACGTAGCCAAGCATCAGCCAAGCCACTAAATCAGGAATAAAGACCGGACTGACGCAATAGCGGAATACGGATCTACGAGCGAGCTTCCGGTTTGCAGGACAGTTGTCGACGAAGCGTTCAATTCGTGATCAGCGTGGAGAAGGAAGAGAACGTCGAGGGCCTTTTCGAGGACGGGGTTCGGAGTGTAATTCTCTTCGCCGAGGTGGTCCATTTGGTACAAGAAACTACAAGTTCGTCAAGCTCCCGCGAATGAATACAGATCTGCGCTACTTACGACCCGGTGTAGCTCAGGCCGGTGGGAGGAGTAACGAAATCTCGACCTTGGCGAACACGGTAGGCCATTCTGGGTCTTCAATTAGTCATTTTTGAGGTAAATCCCATGGATATAAGCTCACGCAGCGAGAGTTGTGGCTTTTCCAATAAGCCTGTATATTTGCTTGTCCATCACGGCGAGCGAAGCTGCGTCACCTTTTGTGAAGAGGCTTTGACCTACATAGGGGGATGGTTGAGACCGTGACCCGCTGACCGTCGACTACAGGACCTACCTTGCAAGGACGGGTTGGCTTCGGCATAGTAGGACCCGAGATACGCAAATGCACTGGTCAAAATGGCCATAGGGTGTGCGTCATATCTGCACAGAGTGGGAGATGAGTATCGAACGAAAAGGTTTGGCAAACGTTCTGCATACCGGAAAGAACGACAGAATTGCTCAGCCTCCGAGTGCATAACTGCGTGGTGCAGAACCTCTCCTTCCCAACTCGCGAATTGCTCCTTGCTAGGGAGGTGGCCGTAGATGAGGAGGTATGCTGGATGTAAAACTCAGCCGGGTATCCCTAGATCGAAATGAGATGACCTTACAAGTCTCCAGATGGTTCGAATGCAGAGCAAGCTGCTCAATAGGGTATCCTCTGTGAATCTCGTTTAATGTCGGGAAAGAAGGGCAGGCTGCATAGTTACACACCGGTATCTGAGGACTGGGAAATGCGTATAGTGTCAGTATTTCCAAGTACAGCAGCTGAGAACAGGAAAGGAAATCGCACCTCCAGCTTCACCGTCGATGTATGTGATTTCACTACGCATCACGGCGGTGTTCAGATATCCCTTGTCCGAAACCCGCAGACCTTTGTCCGTCTCATTCTCTGGACGTTCGTCGGCCTTGAAAGGTGCTGTCATAGCCTTGAAAGCCGTGGCTTGTATGCTGTTTTCCGAGATACTGAACGCCCGTATCGTCAGTCCCCAACCGACAGGAAAACGTCGGAATGTACTAACGGGACAGTGTACACCTTGCCAGTACGGTTGTCCGTTACTGTCAAGCTCTGGTCTCCTCCTTGTTTGCCCATTTCGTCTAGATAGTTGGCTATAGATGCTTTAGGTCGCAGCAATCAAACGTCCGTGTATCTGTGAGTAGAGTGTGGGGTGCTACGTGCCAAGTATTGCTGACCAGGTAAGCGGTTGAGGAGAACACTGAGTGCTATTCGTTCGTGCGAGTTGTCGAAGAGAAGTACGGGGAATACAGGGAAGAATCAGAAAGGTCCGAGGTTTGAGAAAAGCAGAAGTTCCTGGACGCTCCGGCTCTGTTGATTCAAATGGCTTGTAGCTCGTTGGCCGAGGAATGCAAGTTTGCTGGACCGACCGACGTCATCCGGCGCGAATTTCACATGCTCGTCGTAAGTGTTGTAGGCCGGTGATATCGGCAACCACAGGGCGGGGTTACCATATCTGGAGCACCCGACGTTGATGCGCATGTGGCGTGAGAGTCTGCGTCAAGCACGGCCGCTGCGGATTCTGTAACTACTAGTACTAACGTTAGTAACCGCGACAATAACGACCATGCACACTCACAGGCAACCACACACCGGCTGTTGATTGTTATCTACTCTGCATGCGTCCACCTTCAGCCTGTGATTTCCAATTCTGGCTCGCATTTCACGAACATACAATCCAGTGCCAGCATTGAGCACCGCAACATTTTCATTGCTGCTCAGCCGTATGAAACCCGACGAGCTGTATTCTGGAGCTTGCAGGTATTCGACCAACTCCCACTTGTCGGAACCTGCAGACTATAGGACCAATGGACCAGCGTCCAGCATGGCACACGCTACCCACTTCACGTTTCTGATGTGCTCTGATGTACCCCCTCTCCGTGGCGAACGTGCATATATCGTTATACAGTTCTCGATATCTAAACATATCACATTGGTGTTCTTCTCGGCGACACAACTCTCCCATCTGTTGAAAGCAGGTTCTCTCAGCTTTCGTCTCGTTACTTTGGTCAAGATCAGATCAATCCACTTGCAAGTTCCAGGATTCTCGCCCCATTTGGGCCGTCCATGAACCGCATGATATGCCTTTCTATCAACGATTCAACCTTAACGTGCGTCCACGATTAGATGGAGCAAACCCGTCTTTATCCCGTTCTCATGATCTGCTACAGGTGTGCTTCTTCTCGGGAATCTGTTATTCGGATGCATTGCTACATATAAACCATGCTGTCCCGATTGGCAACTCTCTGTGGATCCCCACTTTCCACGACCTCAGTCTTGCTAACGCTCATCTCAGTTATAGAGCTGCGAGAATCAGTTCAGGATGGCAGACACAACGCGCAAATCCTTCGCTGAACGCGTGAAAAGCGTCTCACTTATTTTCGCGTAAGCTTGCTTTCTGAAGTTCTTGCATCGAAAATAAACTGAGCAAAAATTAGCTGTGGAACTGCTCTATTCTCAGATGGTGCGTTCAAACCTTTCTTCAGGAACTACTGTAGGGCTTACAACATCCAGGATACGCAAATGGTATCATCGGAACTGGTACGACCGCTCTCTTTTTCTTAAATTAATTGGTGGAATCAAGCCTGACGATGACTTCATGAATCCAGTGAATACCCGTAAGCTTTTTCCCGCGTCTTTGTAGAGACTGCCCTGACCTCGTATCAACTAGTACTTACCCGCATCTATGGCGAAGATGCCTTGGCGGACCACAATTACAGCAAGACGCTTAGCAGTCTTGCTTTCGCTGGGACGATCCTCGGGATGTTGTCGTTCGGTAGGCACCCCACAATCAGGTTAATCGCCCGCCACACACAATCGCTGACTGCACTCACTCTATCTTCGGATCTCCAGGTTATCTATCCGATAAAATCGGTAGAAAGTTCGGAATGGCGAGTCAATCACGACAAGGCTTCACTTTGGCTTCTAATATTTTGCTTGACAGATGTCTGCTACGGCCATTGTCGTCGTTTTCTCTGGATTGTCTGCCGCATCTTCAGGAGCGAATGGGAGTCTTGGCGGGATGTTGAGCATGCTTAGTGCAATGCGGTACGGTCCAACTAGTACCATTCTCACTCTTGAGAGACTGACAAGGACTATAGGTTCCTACTTGGTATCGGAGTAGGAGCAGAATACCCCTGTGGCTCAGTTTCTGCTTCGGAACAGTCAGAAGAACCAGGTATTAACCGGAACGCCCAGCACAGGTGGTTCACATTGGCAACCAGTAAGCAAAGTCCCTAATTATCTAATGACGAGCATGCCTACCACTCGTTTAGACTCCATGATCGATTTTGGCTTCGTGGTCGCCGCATTCGTCCCATTCGTGTTGTTCAAAATGTATGTTTTCTCCTTTTATCTCATTTGTTTTGCGTCTTGACGATCATTTCCTAGCTTCGGAGACGACCATCTTCGTGCTGTATGGCGGGTGTCTCTGGGACTTGGAATGGTGCCAGCAGCAGCTGTATTCATCTGGCGATTGAGCATGGAGGAACCTGCTCGTTATCGAAAAGACTCGATGAAGCATGCACCAATCCCATACAGCCTCATCTTGAAACGCTATTGGCTATCTTTAGCTGCCATCTCGTTCGTTTGGTTCCTCTATGATGTTATTGTGTGAGTATACCACACCAATCCACGAGGCTAAACGATTGAATCTCTCTCCCTCTTCCCAGCTATCCGGTACGCATCATCAAAAGTCCTACACAAGCCACCATTTCATTTGCTAATTCCCACTCTAGTTTGGTATTTATTCGTCTTTGATTGTGAACAAGTGAACAAGTACTTTCTTTCTTTACGAAGAGTCGCTTATATTGTTCTAGCATCACCGGCGGCGACGACAATCTAACTGTAGTCTTGGGATGGAATGTGGTGATCAAGTGTGTCCCACTTTTTAAATCTTTTGTTCGTTGTTACTCACTTTATCAGTCTGTTCTATATGCCAGGTATGCGACCCCAAAGGATCCTGACCAGGACAATCCCCGGCTGATGTATTTAAAGGAACATTGGTCGGAGCCTTCGTGGTCGACTATCTTGGACCCAAATGGACATTGGCGAGGAGCTTTTTTGGGTGTGGAATGCATTAGGATAACTGACATTTCGGAACAGATTGTTGGTCTTGTCCTTCAAGCTATCACAGGGTTCATTATGAGTGGACTTTACAACCAGTACGTCCTAGGCTCGATTTTATGAAATTTCAATTACTAAAGCACCTCCTCAGACTGTCGAGCAACGTTGCTGCGTTTGCTGTGAGAAATTTCCGCATGACGAACACTTGAGCCTTCTCTTAAAGCATTACAGGTTGTCTATGGCATCTTCCTCAGTTTCGGCGAATTCGGCATGTGCATTTGTATAGTTGCCGCGCAGACCACTAAACCATATAATCTGTTAGGTCCGGGCAACTCGATGGGACTGTTGGCGAGCAAGACTAGTCCAACCGCTATTCGTGGCCAATACTATGGCGTCGCAGCAGCCATCGGCAAAGTTGGTGCATTCATTGGCACATGGAGTGCGTTTCAAGTCTTTTCATTATCCGAACACGTTCTGACCTCAATGAAGTGTTCCCCCCGATCATCGAAGGTAGGCTGGATTTCGGTTGGTTGATTAATCATGAAGGATCTATTGACGACTGTCTTAAGCGTTCGGCGGTTCGAAGACTGCTAGGGGCAACACCGGACCTTTCTGGATTGCAAGTGGTCAGCAGAGATTCTCTACTATCTTGATTTCTACACGCTAATACTCAATTAGGCTTGGCTCTTTTGAGTGCACTGACCGCTTATTTCTTCATCGTTCCCTTGAGTCACGATGGAATGGAACAGGAGGATCGCGACGTACGCTTCCATTTAGTTAAGATCGATGTCTCCTGGTTTACATTGCCTTGATTTACAGTTCCGCAAGTACTTGGAAGACAATGGTTACGATACCTCTGCAATGGGGCTTCCAGGTGCTAGCTCGGAAACCGCTTCAGTAGAAGCTGACAGCGAGAAAGTGGACGAGAAGATCGATGTTAAGACTCAAGTTGTTTAGCTTCACGGCACCTAATGATTTTTCTTACGAGTCTTACGAGGTTATGAGTTTATTTCTGTCAAACCACGGGTACTAGTAGTATACGGTTTTATTTGTATTTGCCCAATGACCAAAAGTGACATGTAGTGTGTGGATCGCGAGAGAGTGGGGAGATCGCATCTTATCTATTTCCGGTTGAGTGTCGTCGATCGCGTCTGATTCCACGTGCGACTCGTTATCTTTTTTCTTCCTTCCCCAACACCCAAGGGCCAATACCTCCCGACTTCTGGCAGTCCTGGAGCCATATCCTTTATGATTTGGCCCAACTAGCAACTACTACCAATACAAAGAATCGAGAGGACGAATAACGACTACTACAATTTCACGCCAAGAATAAACCTTGGGCACCATGAGCAATCTCATTTCAGCTGTTGCATGGGTTCGTCGCGGTGTTGCCCAACAGCATCCCACAAAATACGTCTTGGATGACGAGGAGCTGGTTCGGGTGAGCAAGCTTGCTCGGATAGAGCTTGAAGATGCGCGTCAGGAGTTGGAGAAGGCTCACAAGGCCGCTCTCGAGATGGGAAAGGGCGAGGAAGACGAGGATGAAGATGGGGAGAATGCCGATGAGATAGATGCTGGCGACGAAGAGGAGTGGGTTGAGTGAGTACAGATCATTCTTCAATGAAAAGAGTTTGTTATTCATGAGCAGCGTCTGCGCGTTTCGTGCAAAGTGAAGACAGCGATGCTATGGATATCGATGACTCTGCGCCATCTAAAAAGTCGAAATCGAAACCTAAAAATCCAGATGATTTGGAGGAGTATAACCTCGATGACTACGACGAAGAAAAAGGGCCTGAAGAGAATGGTATTTATTCGACTTGCATCATTTTGAATTTGTGTTTAGCTGTTGGACTGTAGTTGGGCTGTTCAGCAACATCAAAGGATTGACCTACTACAAGGATAATGAAGAGGACCCATATATCACTCTGAAAGAAGTGAGTTAATTATTTGCCTCGCCGCTAAGCCGAACTTCTAATATTTTGCAGGATCCTGAAGACGACGAACGGGATGAATTGGAAGTTCTTCCATCTGACAATCTCCTAGTAATCGCAAAAACAGAGGATGAAATTTCGCAACTTGAGGTCTATGTCTACGACGAGTCCGAAGAAAATCTCTACGTTCACCACGACCTCATGCTTCCCAACTTCCCTCTTTGCTTGGAATGGCTCGACTGTGCGCCAGCTTCATCGTCCTCCAACGCTCAGTCACAACCCACCTCTGGCTTCGGCAACTACATTGCTGTCGGAACCCTGGACCCCGAAATCGAGATCTGGTCTCTGGATACCATTGAAGCGATGTATCCCACAACAGTTCTCGGGCGTCCCGACAAAACCAAGGCGCATATACCCGTGCCCCTCGGCACTGGCAAGAAAAAGAAGAAAAAGACGAAGGACAGGCTGAAGGACGACAAGTGTCACGTTGACGCCGTTTTAGGGCTCAGCTGGAACAAAAACATTCGGAATCTGCTTGCCAGTGCAAGTGCGGATCGAACAGTGAAGCTATGGGACCTGAGCAGAGATCCCCTCGGGGAAGGTTCTGGGGCGATTCGAAGTTTCGACGTCCATAAGGACAAGGTGCAGGCTGTTCAGTGGAATGCACAGGAACCAAGCGTGCTCTTGACCGGAAGTTACGACCGGACGGTTAGGACTTTTGATTCGCGTGCACCAGATTCTGGTGTTGGTGCCGCAGTCGGTAGCGATGTTGAGGCCTTACGCTGGGATCCGTGGGAGAGCTATGGCTTCTACGTGCGTTATAAACTAATTTTCTATGTTTCGCAGGTTGACAGTTCTTTAGGTCTCGTTGGAGAATGGCATGGTGCTCAACTTTGACGCCCGAACCCTGCCTTCTAATCTCGACAACCCAAGCCCCGCTCGGTTTACCATCTCCGCTCACGATGGTGCCGTTTCTTCCTTGGATGTGAACCCTAACATCAAGGGATGTCTCGTCACTGGCGGAACAGACAAGTTGGTCAAAGTATGGAACGTCACCGAGGATGAAGGAAAACGCAATGTCAGTCTTGTGACCTCAAGGGATCTCGGCGTTGTAAGTTTTTTTTTGTAACGGAGCATCTTTTCCGGCTGCTGACATTCGCACGTAGGGCAAGGTTTTCTCGACTGTTTGGTCTCCTGATGATCCCCTGACCCTTGCTGCTGCGGGCTCCAAGGCAAAGATGCAGCTATGGGAGGTTGGGACCAACTTCGGTGCTCGTAAGGCATTCGGGGCCAAGCTGCAGCAAGCGGGTAAAGCGATCAGGGAGAAGTCTGGAGAGGGTGTTGTAGGTGTCAATGAAGAGGAGGAAGAGAGTGACGAGGGTGACGAAGATTGAACATCTGTTAAATAACGTGCACAGTTCAATACACAGAGTTTACTCCATGCCTTTATTATTGAGATTACGGTCGGTTTCTGAGTCAGTTAGAGGTTGCTCTAGCAACTGTGACCATCACCTGCCATAAGCGGAACAGAGGCCAGCCTCAACCGCCATCATCGCACCCAACAGCGAGCACAACAATTTTGCTCTCAACCACTTCACACAAGCTTTCCAGCTCATCGCTCACCGCACAGTCGGCAGATACCCTTTCCATATCTTTATTCTCTAGATTTTACGTCTTGGTTTCATTGTACAACGTCTGCCAGTCTAATCAGCCTGGCTGAGATCTCTCTCTACCCCGTGAAACAAAATGTATGTGGCCGGACGCGTCGCTGGTTGTCAATGTCGTTGCTGACAGCAGGATTTTCAGGCCCTCCGCAGACGAATCCCCTCGCTCAAGCGTCGCCAATCTCATCGGTCGGTTTGAAGTCCAGAGCAAGCGCACCCCACCATCAGCATCCATCTCTGTTTCCTCCCGCAGCTCCAGTGTCGTTTCTCAAACCAGCACCAATGGCGACTCCTCAAAGGCAGAGATCCAAGATAAGAGGGAGTGGCCGCCGAAGAACATAGTCCAGCAGCAGGAAAAGTCGGGCTTCGTCATGCCCTCATATCTGCGCCCAAACGTTGGCTCACTTGCGAGTTCCGTTGCTTCGTCTCTGGCAGCGGCCCAGTCAGGCGCTGCAGGTGGCGTAGGAAAGGGTGTACCGTCTGCGCCTGGCTCCGAAGCTGGATCAGCCACGCCAACGGTCCCAGCGGCGACCCCTCCAATGTTCGCACAGCTATCCCGGTCTAATTCGACATCGAGCGTCGCTAGTGTTGCCAGTGTTGCTAGTGCTGCTAGTGTCGCTAGTGCTGTTAGTGCTGCCAGTGTTGCACCTGAACCAGAAACAAAGGCGAGACCAGCCGTGGCGTCGGTCGACATTCAGGCTGCCGCCACCGTTGAACAACCGGAGATTGATACGCCTAAACCTGGAGCAATACAGAAGAAAGCCAGCACTTTGACAATCAGGCCTTCCAGCACTGCTACCAAAACTACTGGAAAGACCCCAACTACTGCGAAGCCAACTACTGCGAAACCAACCACCGCAAAGCCGGCCACCAAGGTAGCTCCTCCCCCAAAAACACCGGCCAAAGCTACAAATACTCGCACCCCCGCTTCCCAGAAAACGTTGACGCCAGCCACTTCAATGCCCTCCCTCAAGCCTCAGCACACTGGGCAGTCGGTCGCTTCAAGTTCCGGCGCAACGCGTAAGCCGGCCACGAGCTTGAAGCCTGGTGTTCCCTCTACTCCTGCCCGCGCGAAGACCCCGTCCAAGGTTACGCCATCGAGGACCAAGTCCCCTGCGACCTTCCCTGCTCGTGCCAAAACTCCGTCCACGGGATTGTATGCACCGACTGCCGCATCTTTGGCCAGATCAAGGACTGCACCTGATGTCCCACCCCCGCCGACTACCAAGAAGACTCTCAGCACTGAGGCTGCGGAAAGGTTGAGTAAACCGACCGCTGCATCGCTGTCGAAGATGCGCACATCGGTGCCAGTGACGTCTCCTCCACGGACCTCGGGAGTTGGTGCGACCCCAGTTAGGAGGACATCAATTGGCCCAGGAACTCCTTCCAAGTCTGCAGTGTCCGCTTCCCGAACCCCAGTGAAGAAGACTGGCCCTCCTCCTTCGTCTTTCAAGAAGGGGGCTGGTGCATCTACCAAAGACCCAGCACCACCGGCCGACGCTGCAGAAACGCCTGCAGATGTTCAAGTGGACAAATCACCGATTGTATCTGAACCTGAACAGCTATATGACGAGCCCTCTCCAGTCGCCCCCGTTGGTGACGCCTTTTCCCTTAACGGACACGAACCAGAAGAAGATGTATTCAAATCGGCAGATCCTGTCCCATTGGAAGAGCCAACGGATACGAATGGCGCTGCTGACGATGACATCGCGGACATTGTCAACATGCTCGAAGCTAAGCCGCTTTTGAAACCCTCTGTTGAAGAGGGGAATGGCAAGGTCATTGGAAACAGTGAAGCCCTTGCCGAAATTCCTGACGAAGATTGAATACAACGATGTCGGATTTTGGAGTTATGACGGCTCTCAACCTCTGAGCAGACTGTTTGCTCGAATCCTTTACGAAATAACGAATCTCCTGTGCCCTTGTTTCAAAATACCATTCAACACCTAACCTACCCTACATTACCTCTATCATTTAGTCTTTTGCTCCTCGACTTCAACAATTCTTTGTCCACGAGGATCCTTTTGCAACATCTCGTCCCTTCTTCGATCGCTATATAGGTATCAATCTGTTAGGCCGGATTTTGGATTTTACAGTGGAATATATCTAGTAGTTGGTGAAACAAAACGTGCTGAAACGGATAGGTGTGATGGTTGTGCAGCTGGAGCTCTGCTGCCCGAATGGAATTCAGGAGCGTAATGCGGTCAGTCGCGACAGTCTCAAGCTTGGATACCGACCACCACCATCCAAGCGGTTTCACCCAAATGATTGCGTACTTTTTGCTCACAAACTTCTCCTGGCAACATCAATGCCCTTTCATAATACCGACAAGTGGCCAGGGGATCCCGAAACTCAAAACCATCTCTGACAAAAACCGATTCGGATGCAAGCGTGGTTCTGCGGCTATTCTCCTCGCATCAAGTGAGAGGAACTTGAAAGGGTACCCTCCCGTTTCCTCCCGCAAAGTACAACACTTTCGATGGTTATCAGTGTCACTATGATTGTCAGTGACTCAACAAATTGTCCCTTGATCCCTCCTGGACACCAATACCCGGCCACTCCCGGTCAAGTACATGTTTCAATCCAAGAAAAGGTCGAAACTGTAGCTAATTGGCGCTACTATGATATCATACCTGCGATGTGGCGTTGATATTCTTGACGGGATCTCCAGAGATCTGAAAAGCTGTATATAAAGGGCAGACCACAGTTTCTCTCGGTCTTATGACTCGGAAGAGTCGCGCAATAGCGAGGGTTCTAAATTTCTGGCGTGCGACATACCGTTCTTCCTTGCTTGCATGTCGATCACCGCGTATAATGTCGGACAGGCTGTGGCCTTGTTCATCTCGACTCGGATAGCTTGGGGCCTCTTCAAGCGCCTGGCTTTTGGACATCCGCTTGATGTACTGCCTGGGCCGGAATCCAAGTCGTGGCTTCTCGGTATGTTCAAGCTTTTGGTCCCGCACGGTAATTCGATTCACTGTCGTGCATTGCAGGACACATGGGACAGCTTTTTTCGAAGAATGGAATAGAATTCCAGGGACAAGTCCAACAGAAATGTAGGCACCTAACGTATTTCTTTGTAACCAGAAAGCCGTATGACTGACATGTACAAATGTGCAGACGGGACAGTTTCCAAGCTGTCGCTTCAATTGGGTGTACGCATTCTTCCTCTGAGCTGCGCAACTTTGCTGATGGGACGTGTAGGCGAAAGGCGTCTTGGTTTCTGACCCCAAGGCATTGTACCACATATTCGTTAAAGTGAGCCTTGGAATCTTGAGACACCACCGAAGCTGATTTATTTGAACTCAGGATCAAGACGTGTTTGAAGAAACAAGTGTCTTTATATCGTATGATTCTTCAATCTTTGTTCATCCAGCTCTGTGACCATGATTTGTAGGTTAAACAAGGTTGTTTTTGGAGACAGTTTGCTGGCTACTTCGGGTACGGGTCGTTTTCTCTGAGTAGATAATGTCATGACTCAATCGCCACCCCAGGCAATCAGCATAAACGGCAACGGAAAATGCTCAATCCAGTCTTCTCCATCAAGCATATGCGCGATATGAGTGAGTCGTGTAATCTGGCGGGTGTGCGTGGCTTTTAGCTGAACAATGGTGGGTACAGTCCCCACATTCACAGGTGTATCGAACAAGGTCCGTCCCCAGATACTTGTAGTCAGAATGACGATAGCTTACAGCTGGAGCAGGCCAGAGACACTTTGACTGGTATCGTGTCTGAGGGCCCGAAAGAGGTACGTTCTTTGGAAGGCAATTGATTTGTTCTGAGAGCAGGCCCATCCTTCCAGATCGAATTCTTCCGGTGGTTGAACCGGATTGCCCTTGAGTTAATCGGACAAAGTGGGTTGGGCTACTCGTTTGATCCTCTGACCGAAGCTTCGGAAGACCACCCGCTAATATCATCCATCAAATCTCTCGTGTAAGTCCCTGTTCAAACTCAAACCTACTCAAAGTATTTGCCTGACCTTGAAAAGGCCGGTGGCGACCAAGTTGATGTGGACACGGGTGTACCTTATTCCGTTTGTGCAGAAGTGGAATCTAGGAGGAAAGAGACTGCAACGATTCGTTGTGGACAAATTTGGCTGGAAAGATGCTCATGACCTGAGGGACATAGTCGATGTCATGCACAAATCTTCAACCGAGATTTTTGAATCAAAGAAGGCGGCACTAGCAGCTGGGGATGACACCGTTGCTCAACAGATCGGGCAGGGGAAGGATATACTTAGCATACTCAGCAAGTATTCCATTGACACTCGCTGACTGATAGACCAATCCGTTAACGTCCTTTTCTAGTGAGAGCAAACATGAGCACATCCGGAGATGATAAGCTCCCCGACGAAGAACTCCTTGCACAAGTGTCGTAAGTGTTGCAGGTGCATCAAAGGGCATATATGACAATCTCATTCCATTAAATAGAACTTTTGTCTTCGCAGCCATGGACACGACCTCTAGTGCTCTCGCCCGCATACTTTACTTACTCAGCGAGCGGCAAGATGTGCAAGACCGATTGAGGAAAGAAATCCGGGAAGCCAGGGCTCAGTACGGCGAGTTGGACTTCGACCAACTCATGAACCTGCCTTACCTCGATGCAATCTGCAGAGAGACTCTCAGGCTGTAGGCGTATAGTTCTTCGCGCGATTCAACACCTCTAACTCTGCTTTTATTAGATACCCTCCTGTTCCACTCGTATTCAGAGAGTAGGTTGCACTCTCGAGGTCACTTCTGTATTCAGCGCTAACATGACCCCAGGACAACCAAGCCTGCAGTCCTTCCTTTCTCTAATCCGATTAACGGAACGAGTGGAAAAGTTATTCACGAAGTCCTTATTCCAACGGGTACCCGGATTCTTGCCTCCATCTCCAACAGCAATTGCAATCCGGAGCTATGGGGTCCTGATGCTCGCGAATGGAAACCAGAGAGATGGTTGTCCCCTCTTCCGAGCGCCGTCACCGAAGCAAAGATACCAGGGGTGTACTCCAATATGTGAGTATCTAGTCGTGTTAGCTGCATGACAATGCTGACCAGTGACTAGGATGACCTTCATTGGTGGGGGAAGAGCTTGCATTGGCTTTAAATTCTCGCAGCTAGAAATGAGTAAGATTGGCCCTGGTCGACATCTGGATTCAAGCTGACGAAAGGTTTAGAAATCGTTCTGTTTACGCTGTTAGAACGCCTGAAATTTGAGTCGACGGACCAAGAGATTTCCTGGAACATGTCTACCATCGTATTTCCGTCAGTTGGCCCTGATCCGATGAAGTCTGCTTTACCCTTGGTCGTATCCATTGCGCCAAATTGAATGGCGGAACCGTGGTTTTGATATCCCAACTCACTATAAACACATTTATATGCTCTTATGCATCGTGATGGAAACACACTAGTAGCCGCTTTCAAAGATACCCGGAGAGCCCCTCGCTCTGAATCAACAATGAATCTTAGACTCGGCTTTTCCTGCACTGAGCTGAGTAAAAAACGGGAGATCTGTCGTCCCAGCCAACCAGAGCGCGTGCAAGTGAGCTTTTCAAAGTGCAGTGAACATAGTATATGTACATTCTGAGTCCGCACCTCTGCAAGCGCCAAGTCCGCGAGACTAGGGGTAAATATTTAAATGATCGCATCCAATAAGCTTAGCGCGGGGTTTCCACGTGATGTAGGGTGATCGGCACATGTGAATTCCGGCGTAGCCGACAAGGAGACATAATGTGGATTCATTCTTGTTATTCTCCACAATGCCCAC
Organism: Coprinopsis marcescibilis; assembly: GCA_004369085.1. NCBI lineage: Eukaryota > Fungi > Basidiomycota > Agaricomycetes > Agaricales > Psathyrellaceae > Coprinopsis > Coprinopsis marcescibilis. Next base: position 52,257 of record ML210290.1, read on the forward strand.
CGCGACGAGCACGATAACTACCACAGTCTACTCCAAGCAGAAACCCCTCAAGTCGACCATGAAGGCTGTCATGTCGGTGCCCAACTCGCCAACGGCGTCGACGGCAGCAACGTTACGAGGACTATACAACAGAGCAGCTCGTGCATTCCTGCACCGGGATATCGCCTTGACGTTCTCGCTCATCGAGACTGCCTTTGAGCTCGTAAAAGCTCCAGCTTTGGTTCATGATGCGCTTGCGGAGCATCGTCGTAAATGGGATATCCTCCGAATCACGCTGGAGACCACAATCTACGCGGACCCGCCGGCGATGGACTCAATACCTAGGACGTTGCAGTCCAATATAACTGAATCCCCCCATACGCTCATGTCCAACATCTATAAACGTTCTTTGGAGCTCTTTACGCCGACGAGTGGTCCTTCTGACAAGCTAGCCACGGATCCCGCATTTCTACCATCCTCAGTCCTCATCACCATGCTCTACTCCAGCTTGAAAGTGGACAGCGCAGACATAGGCAGGATGATGGCGGAACAATGGCTTTCGCGTAGAGAGTCACCATTACTCTTAAATCCTACCAACTCAGAAGAGACTGAAGACGATGGATATGACAAAGTTGTCGAAATCTACTCCTTGCACATCCTTCCGAAACTCGAGCAGTGGGTCTATGCCAAGGAGTTCCTACAGTTCGAGGGTGAACTACAGCAACACAGACGAGAGGTAGCTCAATCATTTGTATATTCCGCACATGTCTAACACATTTCCAGCTCTTCAAATCTCGGTTGAATGCTCTTCACGCTGAGACGCTCGCGTCCTGGAAACCCGCTTCGCCGCCTTCCCCTTCTCCAACTCCACCATTCCGCTCTCACTCCCCAACGCCATCCTCCTCCTCGTCTTCCTCGCTGTCGACTACATCAACGCACACCATTGTCCCTCCCACTCCACGAAGGGCCAGAGCAGCCTCGAAACTGCAAACAATCACACCGATTGATTCAGAGGTGCCTTCGTCCAAAACATCATCCGAGGGAACGGCAACACCGAGAGGACGCCCAGTAGAGACCGCAAACGGGGACGCACGCCCTCGTTCACAAACACGAGCTACGGCATCATCAATCACATCGTCGAGTTCTGCCATCTCAGCGGCACCCCGTGCAAACCTCCAGACTTCATCATTACCTACGACGGCCCCCACCTTGCTGTCTCTCATCAAAACCTCACTAATGCCTCACCTCACCACCTCAAAAATTACAACATTCTTTATCCTATTCGTTTTGTTCCCCCTCGTATCTTGGGTGTTCCGAATACGGAGCAGACGGAGGAAGATCGCTACCACCCCTTATCTTTCAAATTCCCCCAGCAATGTCGACCTCGTACGACGCCGCTTGCATGCTGCCGGGTCTAACGACGCAAACATCATTACACGGCTGTGGAGAGAAACGCTCAGCGCTGTTGTAGACACTGTCAAGATGGCAGGAAGCGGACTCGTGTAGGCGTTTGCTAATGGACACCTGCTGTAAAGCCTTTAAAATCCTTTATGTAACAGGGATTATCGATTACCCCTGTTCACGATCTCTGACTAATATTCGAATACCCTTTTTACCTTACCCAACAAACATACATATTTACTCGATTTAACGCTGGCGATCGCAAACTTTGCTCGGGTGAGATAGAGATTTTGGGTAGTATTCGATTAGAAGAGGACATCCTTTATGTAGCACGACTTTGACCGCGTCCCTCCAGTATCTGGACAACCTTTTGGTGGCCCTGGTCCAATGCCAGGTCCAACGCCGACTTTCCGTCATTGTCCATCGCGTCGAATTCGATCGTGCTGCAAGCAAGTAGCAACTGGACAACCCCCACTCGGCCGGCCTCAGCAGCGAACATCAAAGCAGTTCTCCCTTTCCGGTCCCGTGCGTCCACCTCGGTCCCACTGAACTCCAGCAAGCTCTGCACCACTTGTGCAACGCCACGTTTGGCGGCCAAGATCAGAGCAGACCTCCCCTCTTCATCCTGCGTATTAACTTCTATTCCGTCAAATTCCAAGAGGGCCTTGGTCGCGAGCAAATGGTCGGATTGGAACAACTTGAAGGAGAAGATGCGTCCGCCCCTGTTGGCGTTTTGCTCTGCGGCCAACATCAGGGCGGATTTCCCTCTACTGTCGACGGCATTCACCTCGATTCCCGGGAACTCGAGCAAGAGTTGAACTACCCGTTTGTGGCCTCCTCTGGATGCCAGCATGAGGGCTGACCTTCCATCTTGATCCCGGTTATTGGCGTCGAGTCCTGTAAATCCAAGGAGGAGCTGGACAACGCCTTCGTATCCTCGTTCCGAAGCCAGCATGAGAGCTGACTTCCCCTCCATATCTTGCGCATTGACCTCTATTCCCCCAACCTCGAGCAGCATACGGACAACTTGCTCCAGGCCATCCCCGGATGCGACCATGAGGGACGTTCTCCGATCTTGGTCCTGCGTATTGACCTCCACTCCGCTGAATCCAAGTAGCAACTGAGCGATCCCTTCATGACCTTGCTCTGACGCTAGCGTTAAAGCTGTCCTTCCCTTTCCATCCTGAGCGTTGACCTCGACGTCCGAAACCTCCAGCAACAACCGCACTACCCCTTCATGACCTCGTTCCGAGGCCAACATCAGAGGGGTTTGTCCGCTGCAGTCCCTCACGTTGACTTCCACCGACGAATACTCTAGAAGGCGTTTCGCGACTTCAACGTGGCCATTCATAGATCCGAGCGCCAGTGGGGTCCTTCCACATCTCGTGCGAGTGTCGAAAATGGTGGCGTCGGATGCCCAGTCGTCCTTTCCAAAGACGTCGAGGAGGTTGGGAAAGTCGTACCAGGATAACAGATGTATGGACTGCAAGTGTTCAAGCTTCCAATCGTAACGACCTTTGTCCTGGACAGGGTAGGCTGTACATTGTTGAACGAATTCAGACACCGGTGGAGGGAGGATCGAGCATTCCTTCGCATGTGATGACCAATTTGTGTATGCGTATTCCAGTAGGGGAAAGCGGTCGAATGTGTCCTCAAATTCCCAAATGTCTTCGAGCTTGGAATTTGTAAAGTTATGATCGCGGAGCAGTTGAGTGCAGACGGATGCGATGAAGGAATGTGGATGCTCTTTCGGAGTCGGGAGGATCTCTTTCAAGGCATCAACCGCGGTGTAATCTATCGATATAGTCCCTGTAAGCAAGGCCATTACACTTCACACGCATTGTACTCACGAATTAACCGAACCTGACGGCTCTCTTTGTCAATGGTTATTAGGCCGCAGCAGAGAGAGGCCAAGTCATCTTCATGGACAATCCTGTCGGCCTCAAATTTGTATGTTTTAGGGCAGACCGCAACCGCATTCTTCAATTCCGATATTGTCAACGAGCGTCGTGCGTGCAACAGCCAAAGAAAGATCTGCTGCACGAGCAGAAATGCTTCTGGGTCTTGACTTTTTATCCGACGCATGGTTACGCGGTACATATCGTTCACTCCTCCGGGAAGCTCCTCCAAGGTTTTATTAAGATCTTTGACGTTGAGGCAATGTCGCAGAGTCTCCATCTGGAGTGCAGCGACAAGGAACCTAAAGCAAGTTCAATTATCCGGAGAACATACTGACTGAGCTCAAACACGTACATTCCGCGCGACTTCTCCTGTATAGTCGAGAAAACCTTCTCCTCCAAAGGCGACCTGTGCTGGGCGTGTATAGGACTCAAACTTCCAGAGTTATCTCTGTCTGCATTGAGTAAACGTCGGAACCGGGGGTATCTAAGGATTGTCCGTTCGATCAATGTTGCAATATCATGTTGCTGAGCCGTAATGTCGACGTAAGTGGACGTCGGCATCATGTCGTTTAACAAGGCCAGGGGCCGGGATGTAATGAGTAGATTGACGTTGAGAGAAGAAAGACGTCGGAGGATATCGACCTGGGTATCCTTGGGTGCTTCATCCAGTCCCTCCAGCGTGTAGAAATTCTTCGAGAAGCAATGCGAAAGTTGCTTCAACAAAGTGAGCAATTCGTCTGCTGAGGGATACGTGCTTCCGCGATTGTGTCGATCGTAGAGACCCTTTATCAGTCGAAAGACACGTTCCTGGCAGTTCTCAGATTCTAAATGCTGCCTCACCAACGAAGCCAGCGTGTCGTAAGTGGTGATGCGGTCCATGTAACGGAAGAAAACGAAAACGACGCATATATTCTCTTTTGAAGTCATTGCGTGTTCTTGCAAATGCTGCAAGACGCGGGACCTAATTGGGAGAGGTTCAGATTCTTTATTTGATCCCATTGATGCAAGGCTCACGAGAGTATCGTTTTTCCAGCGCCAGCTATAAAGATAGTCAGCAGATGTTGGATCTAGTCAAAAAGCCACTGCTTACGCATGCCTGTGCCACAAAGGATCCCTGCGTCTTGTTCCATCCAGGCCCTGAACTTGTCGAGCTCAAAGAACCAGCTTCCAGTTCCTTCTGTCCAGTTGGAAATATTATCCAGCCAAATTGCTTTTTGGTTGATCTTTGTTAACCAATGGGTCATTATCTTTACCACTGAAGACCATTGTGAGCACAATATGGCTGATGTCGGAAAACAACAACGCAAACCTTGGCTTATTTCCACCGCCGGGGTGTTATGTACAATGATATCTCTTCCAGCTGATTGCAAAGTGCTCCCAGTGATAGATATATCTTGAGCTCCTTGAAGTAGCCCTGGGTTGACAACTTGTCGCGCAAGATGAACTGGGAAATCATCTGCGGTTGTAGGAGGTTCAACAGTGTCAAATGGGAAACGCGATGGGCCATCGTCGAGGTTTAAACGTAGCCGCGAGTCTGCGCGGAACAATCGTTTGCGCAGAGCAGGCGTCCTTTGCAGAGTTGACGTAGGGGAAGCCAAAGGAGATGTTGGTTCAACTGCAATGCCAGACGGCGGTGGTGTTGAATCTGCCACATCTTGACCAGATGCACTGCCAATCAAAGTTTGAAATGAGGAATTTGATCTGCTGTGAACCGCTGGGGTCGGTCTTGTCGGGTTAACTGTAAGGATTCCAGGACTGAATGCAAGTTTCTGCAAAGAGCTGGTGTTCAGGTCTGGTTGTTGAGTCGATTGGGGTACACTGGCTGCTGCAACCTCCGCTTCCACCGCAAAACCCGTAGCATTGAGTGTGACCGACGCTGAATTGGTAGCGCATTTGAAGCGAGTTGTCAGAATTGAGTGAATCAGATGCTGTTAAACGACAGAAACACTCACAGAATTTCGAGGATTTGATGATTTTCCTTCGAATCTGTTGGTTCTTGTAAGTTATGATAGCACAGAAGCCTCCTGGAGAAGATACTCGCGAAGTCTTTCAGTTTTGACGGCATTCGGGCAGATTCAGGCCCTGAATATTGTGGGATGTGGGTATAACGAAACGAAAGCCTGTGAGGGATTACGACGTTTATAAAGTCAAGAAACAATCATAGATGTACGAGTCCTCCGCATCGGCATGGATACGCTGACAGTGACGTGATTGGAGGGCTTGTAAGACTGGATAGGCGCCCTCTACGATTCACAGCAGTTGTGTCATGGGGTTGCAGCTCCAAGCCGATGAATAAGGAGAATAGACAGGCAGTGCCTTGGGCACAAGGAGATACTTCAGACTCCTCCACCATTTCAATTGGTCAAGAGTGAGTCCGCCCTTTACTTGCACAAGGACTCGGAGATACTGCTATGATCATCAGCTGGGGAAGGTAACCTGGCGTACTTCTCCGTTCAGTTCAACGACGCAGAGCAAAGAGCCGGAAACGTACCAAAAAACAATTCTAAAAGGATTGAGTGGTGGCAAGTCATGGTGTACTTGAAAGCTGGGGAATTTGCCAAGTTGCGCAGAAGTGTAATGAAATGAAATTCCCACGGTTAGAAACCGTAATGTCAGGTCCTGCGGGTCCAGCTCAAGGTTCTCCGCGACCACCACCAACCATGGCTTCATTATTTCCCGTGATCCTCATGCTAATCGTCACACTAGGGCTGATGTCGGCCTCATTTCTGTTTACTAGGAAGGGTCCTAACCAAGTGTAAGTTCTCCGGAACCAATGCAATGTCATTTCAGTCCAGTTGACTCTGTTGACCGCAGTGTAATCCGCACGAGCTTGATGCTCACGTTGGCTGTATGCTTTTTGACCTGGATGATCACCTACATGGCACAGATGAACCCTCTTATCTGTAAGTGTGCTACTGTGTTGCCAGTTTCATGGTCTAACTAGTTCTGCTAGCTCCTATAATGAAGGCGAAGGCGTCGTGATGACGCACCAATGGGGTGATATTGAGGCATCGACTTTCGCTATTCTTTTCGCTATTTATACCAGTGCGTATTTCTCTCAAGTTCATCCCAACTTTCATTGAAGTTACTACGCAGCTGTGCTTTGTATTACACTCTTAATCACACGGACATTTGCATCTCCAGTCCTCGTTTTAAGCTACCAGCCAAGCTTTGAAACACAAGATGATAAAAAGCATACATACGTCAAGAAGTCATATCGCTATCGTCCGCATCCCCATCCCAACCTGCAGTCGAACTATTCCCATCCACCTTATCTTTCTTTGCGCTTCCGGATGGATTGGTTGGTCGTTTGTATCGCTTCTCGTCTGTCGAGCTGTCGTTCCATCCAGTTCTAGAGGTCCAGTTCGACCCCCAGTTTCCCTCGTCAGAATCCTCCTCATCCTCATCCTCGTTGTTCTTTGAAGAACTTGCTGCCCAAGTGTGTCGCTTTGTTGGTTTGCGGGGCCAGTCCTTCCCTGGTGAGATTTCTGGAGACCACACGTCAACTCCTTCGTCTTCGTTCTCTGAATTGCATAGAGATATGTCTCCATCTGCACCCGTTGACTCTCCAAGATCGCTATAGTCCGTATTCTCCAAGGAACCTTCTCCCGGTGTCCACCCTGGGGGAATACTGTCAATGTTTCTGCCGGCCTCCGAGTCCATCTCAGCGTCCGTGTCTCCCCACAGGTTATTCGACCGAGCCACTGCACCGATTATTTCCACAGTCCACAAGTCCCGCTTCCGCTTCACCCCGTCTTCTTCCTTCTTTAAGAAAAGTTCGCTGCTCTCCTCAACCGCCCGAATCAGAAACTCGATCCAACCGCCGCATGCAACGCAAATGTCCTTCTCAAACCACAATTCTTCTAACCGCATGAATGCTTCTCGATAGCTTTCCATCTTGTCTTTGACAACACGAGCTATTTCACGGAGTGGGCGGGGTTTCCCGGACGAGGGGTGTGCGGTGTGGCGGTGGTGAGCAAGCAATTCTTGTGGTTCCCGACTAATATCGTTGGCCTCCGGAGCTGCCAGTTCCTTGATCACTTCTCTTCCCTTCTTCTCCCTTTCCCCGTCCGAAATGACGCCGTCATAAAGTTTATAGAACTCTGCAACAAACGAGGCTCCCTGCAACTCCTCATCCCTCCCATACGGATCAGCTTCAATAGGGCGACCAATCGTAGTCCAGCGAACGCCATACCCCCAGGCCGTCGCCGTTTCGTTACACCATTGCTCAAATTCCTCCCTCGTCCATTCGAATTTATGGTCGGAATGCCTGAAGACACGATCTGTGCGGTTTGTTGGGTCTTTGAAGCCTCTGCGGGTACTCGGAAGGGCGTATGGGGATGTGAATCGTGCATTGAAGGTATAGGATGGGGTGGTCATGAAAAAATACGTGGGATGGTATACTCCGAGCAAGACCGGGGCGAAGAACGGGAACACCGAGGGTGGTAGGTGCTCGATTCTAGACCACTCGTTAGCTTAAGAACAACGACAAATGTTCAGAAGCTCTTTACTGACACTTCTGTACTGACAATACACTCGATGCCCACAAACTCCTCGTTTATGGTCTCCAGCCCACCCTTCCAAATCTTTATATCTAGATCTTCAAACCTCGTCAGTGCCGTAGAAAGTCTTGAATACATATCGTCTTCCGCTTCTGGCTGGGACGGCTTTGTTCTGTTTACAACAAATGCGAGGTCTTGTGCCGAAAGATCGAGTCCGTGAACCTCTCGTGGGTGGAGATTAGGGATATCGTCCACGCCATGGAATGTAGGGGATACAATGGGTGTCATTGGTGTCTTCAGCGGTAAAATTGACTCTGGCGGTGGCGGCAGCCATGGTGTCGGTTGAGAAAGCGCTAATAACAATTCTCCTTCCCCACATCCGACGTCTACTATCTGCGAGATTTGCAATTTGATACATCAATAGGGGCTATTAAGATAACGAAGGCTGCAGACGACTATCGTGGGGCGGTGATCTACTACGTACCTTGGTTATATTATACCGCCTTAGGACATTAAGAATCCATATCCTTCGTTCGAGGTATAGTTCTGGGTAAAATGTGACCCTGAGCTCTTCCTCTGGGATATCAGGTACGTCCTCCGGGAAGATCTCCTTAATCCGCGGCGACATTTAATGCGAGACCTGCTATTCAGACAACTCAAGCGTCAACAATACTCGCAGCAAGGAATATAAGAAGCGATAGATCTGGAGGATGATTGTGGTATGGTTAAGAAGCGTGTTTGCAGTACTTTCGAGGGACGATTACTAGTCTTGGGTGTGCCATCAAAGTAGTGCTATTCCAGAACAACCACCACATAATTCCTTGTCGTGGTGAAGCTACCACTCAACCAACGCTTGCGTCGACCCTGGCGCAGAAAATTGTGTCCGAATCTTCTCCTTTCACTCTACAGAGTCGGAGGGCAGAGTTCTTGGACAATGTAAATGGGGCCTTCAGTCAGCACATTCGGATCGGTGACGAATCCAGGGAAAGAGCATATGGCGAAGGCCTCCAAGTACTGCGTGTCCGACCTGCCGGCAACCGTCGAACCCTCTGTTGACAACAGGTGCCAACGCGCAGAGGAGCCGTGCAGTCCCAAGGAATAAGTTTGTGGCATTTGATGACGACTCGGAAGGGAATCAGGTGCACCGACGGAAGGCCCGAATTCGACATGGACCCCCATTCTGATTCTTGTGGCGAACCTCAGGTGAATAGGCTTGAATAGGTGTCGGCTAATCGCAGCTAATACAGGCTGCTGTTACAGTCACCGCAAGCACCGACCGACGGACCCCAGGATGGTGCCAAGATGGTTGACCGAGAGCATCCTCGCCCGTCTCACACATTTCAAACCCATTTCAGGGACCTAATGACGCTCACATGCAATGGGATGTACTGTTAATGGGGCACGGACTGGCACGGCAGGCTATGGCCTGCTATGGTTTGTTACGGTACATCGGCTTATAGTATTCGGGGTAATCTGGGGGCATTGCGGAACCTGATCAACTTCTTGGAAGGCCTTGGTCCTCCTGGAGCTCCTTGGGTCCACTCAGCCGGTTCAACTTAACGCCATCCGTGAACCGCGTCTTCCGCAATGACTCCCTCAAGACGCTGTTATTCACGTTTACGCCCCAGCGGGCTATAACAAGCTTGGAAATTGCTGGGGTACACGAACTGGACGCTCCTGGAGCCTAGCCTCAGAACAGCTAGATACCACTTACAGCCCAGTCGATCTCAGTCTTTCGGCCGCTTTGCTTTCGAGAAACATGGCTTCCCATTTGATTAGGCGGCAGAGCTGCGAATGCAACGGACTACGGTTATTCCACTCGAATATAAAAACCAGACGTGGATCGCCAGAGGCTCTCATACGAAACATCCCTTCACAATTGCAACGCGCCCGAATACGTGAAACACAACGTGAAAGGCCTTGTTCTCCTCCAAGACGTACTTATTACACCGGACCCGTCCAACTCAACCAAAACAAATCTACCACCTCTGCCATCCCCACTTCTCCATTCGCCATGAGTAGATCACTCTCAGGCAAAGTGAGTTGGTCAAGCGATTTACAGTTCCATCGACTGACGACACTCCAAAGGTTGCCATTGTCACTGGCGCTTCTGCTGGCATTGGTCTCGCGACTGTCCAGGCCTTCCTTGATGCTGGTGCCTATGTTCTAGGGGTCGACTTATCCCCTCCCCCTACTGCTGTTCCTCAAAGCGACACTTTCCAGTTTAATCAAGTCAACCTCACTGAACCCACCGCCGCAGCCGCCATTGTTTCTGCTGCTCAGAAAGCCTTCCCTCAGTCAGGCAGGATCGACATTCTCGTCAACAACGCTGGTATCATGGACCTGAATGCTGGTGTGGCGACGGTAACAGACGAAACATGGGAGAAGGTCATCGCCGTCAACTTGACTGCTCCGGTGAAGTTAATGCGAGAGGTCGTCAATGTGATGAAAGCACAGGGTGGGGGAAGCATTGTCAATGTTTCTAGCAAGGCTGGCCAGAGCGGAGCTGCTGCTGGTGTGGCATATACTGCCAGCAAGCATGGCCTGGTTGGCGCGACGAAGAACACGGCGTGGCTCTACAAGGATGATGGAATTCGGTGCAATGCCATTTGTCCTGGAGGTAGGTTTACACAATGCTTTCCCTCCATCCCTATACTGACGCTTTTGTATGATTTAGCTGTTCAGACGAACATCGCTGACAGTCTCGATCGGTCTAAGTTCGATATTGAATCGGTTATGCGGTTACAGTACGCTATTTATGCCTACTTTTCAAATCCCCCTACTGACGTTTGTTCAGGCCTGTACTGGCTACACACATAAATCTCGCCACCGGTGAAGGGAGCTCACCTCCTGAAAGATGTGCACATGCTATACTTTTCCTGGCCTCAGATTTTGCAAGCGGAATCACAGGAGCCGTGTTGCCTGTTGATAATGGTTGGAGTGTGATCTAGCGGAAATTACAATTCATGCTGCTCTTTTGACCCTGTATTGTGTATTGATATCACGGTTGCTAACCTCATTGTAAAAACACCATTCTGTACCTTATAATTTTTGCTTAGTCTGTATTCGAGCCACCCTGTGTTTTCTTCCACTCTTGCCATTTCATCTTTCAACTTGCATTTCGTGAGTGGGAGCCATCGGGCTCACTAAGTTCTCTTGTCATCGGTCGAAACAATGTACTGTGAAGAGCTAGCTGGTGGTTTCAACAAAAGCAAAAAGAAGGTAATGGGGGCACCGCGGATCGAACGCGGGACCTTCAGAACTTCAGTCTGCTGCTCTCCCAACTGAGCTATGCCCCCATTGTGAAAGAGAATGATCCGCGACACGGGTCGTCAGCGTTCCTCACCGACTTAGCGCTGATTTTGCAAAGCGCGTGGCGTTATGTCTTCCTTGTACAAGCACCTCCGAGTGCACCAGGTTTTCGGTGCGAACACCGATGTAGGCAAGACAATTCTTACAACAGCCCTTGCTCGCACCTCAGCACGCAAGAAGTTTCCTGTCTTCTACCTCAAACCAGTGAGCACAGGTGCAGTCGAGGACGCGGATGACCAGTGAGTTGTGTTCATTTGTAATAACAAAACGACAAGATTCAACAGGTCGTTCGGTAGCCATGTCGTTCGATTTGGAAGGAACTCCTCCAATCTGATTCGGTCTGAGTGTCTATATCGTTACGATGACCCTGTAAGCCCCCATCTGGCCGCTATCAGGAAGGTTTCGGAATCCGGTTCTGTAGGTCGCTTTTTCACCCGGTGGTGAGGAACCCATCTTATGCATCCCTAGACACCGACGGATAGTACTCTCATAAGTGCGGTTGCAAACAAGATTCGCGAGTACGCGTCAAAAAGTCCGAAGCCAGGTCATGTATACATTGAAACTGCAGGAGGTGAGCATCATTAACCATGAGTGTGTCGTAGGTGGCGTGTTGGACTTTCTACGGTTTCTGACCTGAATATAGGAGTACACAGTCCTGTTCTTTCGGGGACGACACAAGCCGACTGCTACCGACCATTGTTTCTGCCTACCATCCTCGTTGGGGATTCGAAACTTGGGGGCATCTCATCGACCATCTCAAGCTACGAGTCTCTACTTCTTAGAGGCTATATCGTGGATACTGTCGTCATGTTCCGTGACGAATACTACAGGAACTGGGAATATCTCTCAGAGTACTTCAAAGCACGCGGGATCCACCTCTCGGCTGTGGATCCCCCACCTGCAAGAAATTCCAACGCTACTGAAGATCGAGCTTCCACGGAAGAGTACTACGCGTCTCTCGTCGCATCTGAGGAAGAAAGCAGCATCTCCAGGGTCATCGACTATCTCGACGCACGACACGCTGTCCGCCATAAGGAATTGGAATCCATGCCTCAACGCAGCATTGACAGCATCTGGTGGCCATTCGTTCAGCACGGCACCGTCAAAGGCGAACAAGACGTTACGGTAATCGACAGTGCATTCGGGGACTTCTTCAGTGTTTACAAGCAGCCAAAAAATACTTCATCCTCCAGTCTTTTATCCCCCGAATTCGATGGCTCGGCATCGTGGTGGACACAGGCTCTAGGACATGCAAACCCGACGCTGACAATGGCAGCTGCCAGAGCGAGCGGCCGTTATGGGCATGTCATGTTTCCCCAAGCAACACATCTCCCCGCGCTCAGGCTCGCAGAACGCTTGATTCAGAAAGGTCCTGGAAAAGGTTGGGCTTCAAGAGCTTTCTTTTCCGACAATGGCTCGACTGGTATGGAGGTTGCCATTAAAATGGCACTGCGTGCATGGTCACTGCGGAACGGGGCGGACTTGACGAAGGAGAACAAAAAGAAGTTGGGCATCCTTGGTCTCAAGGGCAGCTATCACGGCGACACAATCGGGGCAATGGATGCAACCGAAGATGGTGTATACACGTGTGAATGGCATGACTCGAAAGGTTATTGGTTCGATCCACCAACAGTTGGATTCCAAGACGGACAATTGGTCATTTCCGTCCCTTCATCCCTTTCCACCTCGGACACACCCCACGTTTCGCCGGCAAAGTCACTAGGGTGGGTCTACGATGTGGGAGAGCGCCTTCACACACCTCTGGCCAGAGCATACACGATGCACATCCGTCGTGTACTTGACAACTTGGAGAAAAATGGGGAGAACAAGTTGGCAGCACTCGTCATTGAGCCTCTCGTAATGGGAGCCGGAGGAATGATCTTCGTCGACCCTCTCTTCCAACGCGTTTTGATCGATGTCGTCCGAGGCCGTCGCTCAACATCTTCGTCACAGTGGTCGGGCCTCCCCATTATCTTCGACGAAGTCTTCACTGGCCTGCAGCGAATCGGAGTGGAGAGCGCCGGCCCCGTTCTTGGTGTAAACCCTGACATTTCGGTCCACGCCAAAATCCTCACAGGAGGCCTCATCCCGCTTTCCATCACCCTCGCCTCGAAATCCATCTTCGATGCTTTCTGGGGTGATCAAAAGGCAGTTGCATTACTTCACGGACATTCGTATACAGCCCATCCTATAGGGTGCGAAGTGGCCAACGAAACTCTGGCGCAGATTGAAAAACTCACGGAGAGCGACGATTGGAAAGCTTCAAAGGCTGTGTGGGCCGAAGACGATGGTCAACAGGGCAAAGCCTGGAGTGTTTGGGATCCGCAGTTCATTAAGCAAGTCTCGAAACTCCCGTCCGTAAAGGAGGCTATGGCTTTGGGTACCGTATTGGCGATCAATTTCAAGGATAGCAGCGCAGGTAAGTTGCCCGTTGATTTTCTCCGTAATGTTGCTTACTGGGGGCGTAGGATACACCTCTTTCTTCGCACAAAACCTTCTGAAGCCTCTCAAAGAGGTCACAGGCAACGCCGGAGAACTGTCTTTGGCTCCAGGCGGTGCAAACTACGGCATCAACTACAGGACGCTGGGCAATGTTGGGTACTTTATGACAAGCCTCAACACAAAATCATCTATCATTAGATCCATAGAGGACAAGATCTGGAAAACTATATCTGCCTGATGTAAATGAAACCTTCTAGCTACGCCAATACTGCGCCAAATCATGGATCCTGTCCAATACCACGGTCAAATACGATGTTTCGTTCAAAAGTGTTTCGAAATGTTTGATGGCCTCCTCCTCGGTGAGGTCGAGCCTAAACTTCTCTTGGATTTGTTCGTGCACATCCCGATGCTTGATATCTGGGATATTGGCATCGACCATGAGCGCGACCAAGTTCAGAATCAAGTTGGCACTCTTGCGGAGTATGCTGAATGCGGTGAAGCAGTAGTTCTTGAAGCGCATGTAGTGTGGTGATTGAGCACCTCCCATCCCGTCGACCATCTCCTTGCAAACCTTTACAGGGGGTGGGAATGGCTTTGGGTCTCGCCCAAGAATATAACCAAAGTCAACTAGCCATGGTCGTCAGTTCTTGTTCAAAGCCGACACGTTCGGTACTTACCATGGAAGAAATGGCCGTCTGGAGCGATAAGCAAATTGTCCAAGTGCCGGTCACCAACTCCCAGGATAAATGTCACCACACAGTAACCCGCTTAAGGAGACCAATCAGTTGCCAAATCTCAAAGAAACGTGAAAGGCACATACCGCAGCTACGAACAAAGGTATCGATAACACCGGGCTCCACTCCAGATGTGCCAACGCTTCCTTCGTCCGGATTGTTGACCCGCAAGTAGTTCAAAACATTACCATGTTCGCTGACAATGGCAGCAATAGTCTTGCTAGGAATGAACTGGGCCATCCCCTGTAATGGCCCAGTCGCCAGGACATTGTAAGGGCTCAGCTTGAGATCCAAGTTCTCCTTCCGCAACAACTGGTCCATGAGGGTGAACAGCTGGATAACAAGCTGATCTTGCCGCATGTCATCTCCATCCTTGAAGATCACTGGGTACTCGGACCCATCAGAGCACTGGAAATATAGCAGCATAGGGTACAGATTTGACTTAAACACCGACGATTTCTCTGCAATTATCCCGACGACTTCGAGATTGGCATTCAATGGAAGCGGCAAGGGTGGGATGTTTGCGAGGTTGTTCTTTGAATCTGAGATGATGGAACGCAGCTTTTCTATCTTCTTAGGCCGAGTGTCCTTGGACGTACGCAGTTCCCGAGCGCGTTTCGCAAGCGTATCGACGAGAAGTCCTTGCCGTCGCATCAGCTCTCGGCGTTCTGAACCACCTTCAGACTGCGCGTATACATCAGCTTGACGCAAAAATGGTAAAGGAAAGAACTAGAAAACTGACTTCAAGTATTTTGTTCATAAACTTGAAAACCACGCGGCCATACATCTTCGCCATGACTCGGTCCTCGAGGGCGACTTCGACCATCAAGTACCAATACAACCTATTACCGAGGATTGGGTTCTTCACGCCTCTTGCGATGAGGAAATCGGTCAAGCCGCTGTCGTCGTAGGATATTGCACTGGGTGTCGAGCGGGATGACCGTTGGTCGCTCACTGCGCTCTCGAATTTGAGCGCCTGGACAAGTTGTAACAGATACAACATCAATTCCTGAATAATAATTTCCAGTTAGTAGCTTCACTAAGAGGTCACGATAATGCATACGTCATCGTCGGCTCTACTGAGCTGCTTCACAGCAAACGCCCGCACTCTTGAATCAAGAGTCCCAGGACCCAGCAATTCAAGTGCATCATCCGTGTCGATTTCCGTCCACTGTGGCAACAGCTCTTCAACGGCTTGTTTCACTTCTGAGGAATCTCTCCATGTAACGGATTTCAAAAATTTAGTGAGACCACGCTTGTCTCTTGCGAGGTAGAACCTAAACTTCCAAATGAGATCCTTCTCCTCCGACGTGAGTTGTTGGCTCGGGGAGTAGTTGAGTAAATGCTGGCGTGAACCCTCAGTCTCCGATAGTTTAAAGCCACAACGAAGACTCACCGATAGTTCATCACGAATCTTGGCGTTAGGCTTGAGTTCTCTGTCGTATGGGCTGCTTCTGTGGCTGCGAACCAGACGGCGGTGCTTGTCTTCGACCGGGTTTTCATTGGCGATATCTGGGTCAATCACACTCCAGAGGTTGGGATCGTTTACAAACGTCGTAGATATGGATGGCTGAGTGGGCCCTTGAGTGACTGTTGTCAATGTGGTTGTTGTCGTGGTCGCTGAAGAGGTAGACGCCGCAGGTTCCTGAATCCAAGTTAAATATCGATCAAAGAACTGCCCATAAGTACACTTACTGGTTCACAGAAGATTACTGGAAAGTCAAATCTTGGAAGGTCAATGTAGAGGAACAGGTTCTCTGATTTTTCCGTTTCAGCCTAAAGTTGGTATTCGTATCAACAGCATAATTACAAAGTCGCATGAAACGCACCGCATGGATTTCCTCCATCTTCCTGAATACCATTGTGTCCAACCAGTCGTTCTTGGGGAGGTCCCCACGTTCGTACTTCTTCACGAGCTGCCAGACCATGTTCATCAGCGGCAAGCCCCCGACCGAGTACGAAGCGACGTTACCTTTTCCAACCGCCCCATTTCATCCTGAGCCACAAGTTTGCTCGGTGTGCTAGTTTCGACGGAAGGATCCGCTTCAACACCAGGCCAGAGCAACAGCCGGTGTTTACCTCGTCTCAGCGTCCTTGAACGGCGACATCAGCACATCCACTCCAATCACATAGCATACATGCTCAACCAACTCACCATTTCTTGCCAAACAGCCTAAACGTAGACCCTCCAACTGGAACAGGATTCCTGTTGCCCCCAATATCCCATACCGTGAATGTTATCTGCGAATTTGCCGGCAAATCGCAATATCTGACTGGAAAGGTGATCCATTCGTTCCACCTACAGCCCGAGACCGATAGCGTCAATCACCTCTCCCCAGTAAACAGAGCTAGACTGCGAAACGCACGTATATGTATTCTTGAAAGCCTTGAACGATGTGCGGTAAGGAATAGTCAAGGGCTTGTTGTCCGCAATAAGCTGGCAAGTGGCGTATAAATCTGAAAGAGTGCTTAAGCCCCAATGTCATTCACCTCGGCTCCTTAATAGAAGGGCAGACGTACGATTGCTGGACGCCGTAGAAGCGTAGTTCCGGGTTCTCTAGGACCTCTGTGAACGATTTAGGTTGGCGAGTGCCTTCCAATTGGGATCTAACGCGAAGGGTTTCTCTCAGCACAGTTCCATGTGATCCAATGCGGGCAGAACACATACATCCGAAATGTAACCGGTTGTTTAAGGTCTGATAATCGAGCAAACGTAAAGTCGTCGCGATTGTCCTTGTCCATTGAGGGTATATCCGAGCTCGCGACGTGAATGTGGTGGTGAGCAGACAACCAGAGTACAAAGCCTAAATAGGATGATCGCGACTGGGGTAATGTCGTTCGCACACGCTTTCGGAACACTTAAGGACAGACACGAATTGAGGCACGAAACAGACTCGAATGGTATTATCTATGTTTTACAAATGTCTCTGCGATGCCCGAATAAATGATGCACCCGACGCATTACACTAGAGCTAGATGATGCACCATAAAGGTAGGTACTTTTAATACATGGAATTACAGAAGAGAAGGAACCAAGAACCCGTTTACTCTGACTCGGTCTTCTTGAAGTCAGGGCGCAACGAGCGGACGGTCTTGCCAGCGCGCCAGATCTCCTGGTTGTCGATGACAGCCAACTCCTTGGCGAGGTCGTCGCGGTAGGTGGGTCTGCTGTTCCACTCGAGAGACTTGCGGGTCTCAGTTCCGTTCTTCACGCTTTCGTAGAGCTGCTCGAAAATGGGGACATTTGCCTTCTCGAAGATAGGGGCCCAGTCAAGAGCACCACGACGAGCGGTTGTTGAGCAGGCGTTGTACATATAGTCCATACTATAGAGAGTATAAGCGTGTGTCCAGGATGGCAATGTATCGCGTTGCTTACCCGTACTGGCCGATCAAGGGATAGAGGGATTGGGTGGCCTCCTCGACAGTCTCGTTGAAAGCTTCTGATGGGGAGTGACCGTTCTTGCGGAGGACTTGGTACTGGGCCAAGAAGAGACCCTCTGTGAAAAAGTTCGGTATGAGAAAAGGATCGCATCATTTCGACAAATCGACGTACGGATAGCACCCATGAGCTGGAAAAGTAAAGTGACTTTGTGAGAAGACGTTCCAGCTGAACACGTAAAAATACACGTACAACACCACGTTCACCGTACAAGTCAGAATAGACCTCCTTCTCAAAGGTGGTCTCATACATGTAGCCAGAGCCAACGGCGACACCGAGGGCAACAGCCTTCTCCTTGGCCTTACCGGTGACATCTTGCCAGACGGCGACGGAGGAGTTGATACCACGACCCTCCTTGAAGAGAGTTCGGACGGTTCGTCCTGAGCCCTTGGGGGCAACGAGGATGACATCAACATCCTTGGGAGGGATAACATGGGTGTCCTCCTTGTAGACAACAGAGAAACCGTGGGAGAAGTAGAGAGTCTTGCCCTTGGTGATGAGGGGAGCAACTTGAGGCCAAGTCTGGGACTGAGCGGCATCAGAAAGCAAGTTCATGATGATTGTGCCCTTGTTGATGGCCTCTTCGATGGGGAAGAGAGTCTCTCCTGGCACCTGAAAACTAGTGTGAGACGTTGCTCGGAGAAACTCGACAGCCAGAGGAAAAGCTTACCCAGCCGTCTCCAATGGCCTGCTTCCAGCTCTCGCCACCCTCACGGACACCAACGATGACGTTGAGGCCGTTGTCGCGCGCATTGAGACCTTGACCGTGGCCTTGGGAGCCGTAGCCGATCAAAGCGAGGGTGTCGTTCTTGAAATAGTCCTGGAGCTTGGCAAGGGGCCAGTCACTTCGCTCGTAGACGACCTCCTTGGTGCCAGCGAAGTCAAGAGTCTTGACACCGCGAGCCTAGAGAACGGAGAATGAGCTCGAGACCTTTTGAGACGAGAACTCTGGGAGACGAACCTGGACAGCGGGGACGGCGGTCCTGGTTGCTGCAGCAGTGGCTCTGCCAGCAGCTGCGCGAGCAAAGATAGAGTACTTAGCAGACTGTGCTGCTGGTCGTACAGCCGACTTTGCGAGGGCACGACGAAGGGACTGCGTAGCAGAACGGGCAGCGATGGAGGCCATGGTGGGGTGTAAGATGGAAGAGCAAATGTCGAACAGACACGACTTTTAAAACCCCAGTTCCCATTTTCGGACATGACTCAAACACCGGCCGACGAGGATTCTCCCGATTATTACCGAAAATATTCGTCGTCGTTGGCTTTGGACGACGGTCTGAGCCGAACTAGACATCTGCCAGCGAAATAGAATCACAGAATACGCGGTCAAACAATTTCCTCTCACTTCAGTAAGTTGTCCAGGGCACCGTAAACCCCAATTAAACGCCCGCAATTACCATGTGCTGCTGTACTGTTGTCGACCATTGTAGACCATAGAAAACCATGTGGTGCCTATTAGCATCTGTAGTGTCTCCCAAGTCTTTTCAAGTATATGTTTTGCCTCGGAACTCTATATGTGTCGGCTTGGACAACGGAGCGCTGATTACGTTGATCTCTCTGTTCGCCAGCGACTTTGACGATGCTACGGGCTTCGCATTTGCTCAGGGCTTCATTTCGGCCGTTGGCCAGAGGCGCTGCGACTCACGCTCTGGTGCGTAATACCGAAATCCTTCGGACATGATTCGCAGCCCCTAACCTACCGCTGGACAGCGACGGGGAGCCCCGCTCGTTCGAAATTTGAAGGCCGGCATACCATCGTCGAGTCGGTATTTGGCAACTGTAGCACCTGCAGCACCAGAGGAGCAGAAGCAGGAAACGCACCTGCCAATCGTTAGCAGCGATGCCAGCCAAGTTGCTGTCGGGTGGGACCCTAGGACTTGGTCTCGATTGTACGTCGCAGCTGTCTGCCTCAGGCCGACCGTGTTCATCTCATTGGACCTTACAGTCACAACATCTGGCTTCGGGATCACTGCAGGTGTCCCAAATGCTTCCATTCGATAACCAAGCAACGTTTACTGAACACATTCGAGGTATGTCTTGGACCGGAACAAATTTCGCTTCACAAAATCTGAGATTCTATGCCAGATCCCAAAGGACATTGCTCCGCTACATGTCTCTCCAAAACCGGATGGGCTCCAAGTCGTCTGTACGAATCAATTTTGCGCTATAGTTGATCATAGCCCCTAACTCTTCGCTGCAGGGAGCTCAAGCGATAGTCACACATCCCTGTACCCTTGGGAATGGCTCAAACAGAACTCTTACGACCCACCTCTGGCTCGACAAGGGGAAATTTCGGACAAGGTGCTCTGGGGCTCAAAGATTGCACAAGCACCCCCGACCGTAGCATATGACGAAGTAATGCAGGGAGATGCAGGGCTCTTCAAATGGCTTTCCAACGTCGTACGCACCCCCCGTTCTTTGCCCTGAAATCCACTGACCGCCAGCTAGGATCGCTTCGGCTTCTCATTCATCACTGGCGTTCCACCAACTCCCGAGGCAACGGAAGAACTCAGCGAAAAGATTGGATTCATCCGCGAAACACACTGTTCGTTTCCCACTTTACACCCGCAACCTCCCAACTCACTCAGACATCTAGACGGTAAATTCTGGGACTTTACCTCTGACCTAGCCAAAGGCGACACCGCGTACACAACCCTCGCTCTCGGTGCTCACACCGACAACACCTACTTCGTACATCACTCCCTTTCCCCAATTAGCCTCATTCACTGACCCTCACACAGACAGACCCATGCGGACTCCAGCTCTTCCACCTCCTCTCGCACACCGGGGGCACAGGCGGCACGACCCTGCTCGTCGACGGCTTCTACGTCGCCTCAATCCTCAAAGGGCTCAACCCATCCGCCTACAATATTCTCTCCAAAGTCCCCGTTCCCGCCCACGCAGCGGGCGAGCCGACCTCCCTCTACCGCCCCAACCCACCAGCAGGATTCTCCACCCTCAACCACGACCGATGGTCCAACGAGCTGATGCAGGTCCGGTGGAACAACGACGATAGGAGCGTCATGAGCCACTTGGCGCCAACGGAGGTCGAGGAGTGGTATGAAGCTATCCGGCTCTGGAACAAGTGTCTCAAGAGTGCGGATTCAGAGTATTGGGTGCAGTTGCAGCCTGGAACTGCAGTTGGTTAGTACCGTCCCTTTCGACGCACGTTGCATGTTGAATCTAACCTTTTACTGCGTTCTAGTCGTCGACAACCACCGGGTGTTGCATGGTCGTTCTGCGTTTGATGGTAAACGTCGTATGTGTGGTGCTTATATTGGTGTGGACGAGTACCGAAGCAAGCTCGCTGTCCTAAGCGAGACCTTCTCTCCAGATTCGGTCTTGCGTTCCACTGCGACTCTTCCAGAAACTGTGGTCAATGGACGAAACATCTGGAACGTAGCCCTCTAAACACAGAATGTAACTTCGAGAAATCTAGTACATTTGCGAATGTCAAATGAACATTATAAAGTCTAATTCCATGCGAGCAACGAATGACACAGTTCGATGGTATTTAAATCAAGGCAGCACAACTCAAGATGCAACTCTACATTATTTAATCCACTTGCTACGCAGAAGTAGCTTCCTTTTTTATTTCCTTGAGGATATAACCCTCAAGACCTCCACACAACCACAGCTCCTGCACACTGGGTCCAATAGGCTTGACATTATACACCTTCTCCGACCCAGCAGTCTTCACAACGACTCTCCCATCCTCCATCCCGACCTTGATGGCAATACCCTGATCAACCGTCAACTCGCCCTCCTTTCCACCAGCACCACGCTTGCCATCCTTTGCATACTTGTCCGTCAAGTCCTTGACCAATTCAGGACTCTCAAGACAAACCAGCCCGTTGTTGATAGCATTCCGCTTGAAAATATCACCAAACGAACCAGCAATAACCAAAGGCACACCAGCGGCCTTCAATGCAGTCGCGGCCTGTTCACGGGACGAGCCGGTACCAAAGTTATAGCCCGACACCAAGACGACACCTGGCTTGACATTTGAGTCTCCTGGGAATTTATAGGACGAGCGCAGCGACGCAACGAGGGGCGCAAATCCGGGATCGTAGTTCTCCATAACGACTTCAGCCTGACGTTCAAGCGTGATGTCATCCTGGTATGTATATTTGCCGGGGTAGATCCCATCGGTGTTGAGATTGTCCTGAGGCGCGAAGAGCAGTGGGCCGGCGAAAGCGGCGGGGAAGCCGTCAAGGAGGGGCTCGCTTGCAGGCGTGGCCGCAGACGACGCACCAGCAGGCTTCTCCGAGATGGAGAAGGTGGGAGCCCCCGTAGGAGGCAGAGAAGCCGCGTTGACGGAAGCAGGTCCGCAGATGTAGCCTTTAATGGCGCTCGCAGCTACCACTTCAGGGCTGGCAAGGTACGCCTGAGCGTTCGGGCTTCCCATGCGACCCTTGTAGTTTCGGTTGGTTGCGCTGATGCCAACCTGTCCGTCCTCCAAAAGACCGGTACCCAAACCAATGCATGGTCCACAACCAGCCGGCAACGTCTTGGCTCCAGCTTGGATGAGCGCATCCCAATCTCCCAATGCTTCCGATTCCTGTTGGACGACAGAGCTAGCGGCGGCGATGTAGAATTCTACACCAGGCGCGACCTTGTGGCCGTGCATGACGGCTGCTGCTGCTGCGATGTCGGATACACGCGAGTTGGTGCAACTGACGAGGTATGCCTTGTTGATGGGGATTTGCTGGGATTCGAGGACGGGGAGGGGGGTGGAGACCTTGACGCTGTTGGGGCCTGAGACATGCGGGACCAACGTCGAGAGGTCAAAAACGAGGTGAGATGAATATTCAGCTTCTTTGTCCGATGACAGAGTGTTCTTGCGCAACGCGGCGAGGCGGTCACGGTTGAGTCGGGGATGGTTGGGTGGTGGGGGGATGCCGGCCGACGAAGAGAAAGTGCGGAGTTCAAGTTTGTTCAGGGTCTTGTCGTACCAGTTGAGGAGTGTCTCGTCTACAGGGAAGACGCCAACGAGGGCACCCCACTCGGTGGTCATGTTTGAGATTGTGAGTCGTTCGTCGACCGTCAGAGACGACACGCCTTCGCCAGTAAATTCGATGGCAGAGTTGAGAACTTCGTCTTTATTGAATGATCCGCAGAGGGCGACGATGACATCCTTTCCGGTTACACCAGGTGCAAGCTTGCCCCTGAGTTCGACCTTGACCATTCGAGGAATCTGCCACCAGGTCTTGCCCGTCGCCCACAACGCGGCAGCGTCGGTACGAACGATTGGGGTACCAATACAGCCGACACCACCGTACATGTTGCTGTGACTGTCACTGGCAACAGTCATGGTCTGAGGGAAGGCATAACCTTCCTCAACGAGGACTTGGTGGCCAATGCCACGACCTGCAGGGTAAAAGTCGACACCGTGGCCTCGTGCAAATTCCTCGATGGTGGCGTATTTCGACAAGTTCTTGCTCGACTTGTTCTGGACGTCGTGGTCCAAGGTGAAGACCGGCTGCTTGGGGTTGTAAATCTTGGTTGCGCCTATCGACTTGAACCTAAAGACAACGGTTTAGCGCCCTGATTTCCGGCTACGAATTGAAGCACACACACTTGGAAATGACGGGGCCGGTGTTGTCATGGGTCATAACATGTTCTGGCCTGATCATGACATAGTCTCCCGCCTTGATGACCTTTCCTTCAGGGAGACCGACCGCATACTTCTGGACGACCTTCTCGATGACTGTCTGGGGGATGCGTGCAGCGGAGGCGTAGTAACGACGTGTCGCAATGGGGCCATAGCGCAATGACCAGCATGTTGTTAGACGCATGGCTGCGACTTTGGTTGTTCGTGGTTTGCGCTAAACGACTCTGACGGGAACCGACCAATGAACCCAGCACAATTTCGATTTCGGGAATTTTCCCGAGAAGGGCTTGGCATGCGGGAAGTTGTAATTTGACTAACACCGACAAATAGTTTTCGGCAGGATAGGCAGGATTCGGCACTTCTGAAGTCCTTCGGCGTCTATTTGGCCCTCTCTCAACCTTCGTTCATGTCTCCGACCCTGGCCAGCCCTGCCCGTTTATTGAGGTAGCCCCTCAGAGACTTGGCAAATAACTTCTAATTAAGACCTGACAGACCGGCGCACTATTTTGGAAGGCGACCGGATTTCAAGAATCTGTCTCCATATAGCATTCGACATGGGTACCGCAACCAACAGATTTCGCTCACTACTGAATTACTCCAGAGCCAACCAGTCTCTCGGACCAGTTTGATATGACATTGTACGTTGCGATGTGCCTTGCTCTTATCACATCAACTTCAGTTTCCCATACTAGTAGGGCGCTCTAGCCGTTACGGAATCTGTCCGTTTAGGCCTGACAGGTGGCTGAAAGCCCATAATAGTGGTCACCTCAAGCTCCAATTTCATTCGGTTTGCCACTCCCCTTATTCCTCCAACCCCTACGGCCTGCAATTTCCGTGCGTCCATGGAACCAAATCCCGAGCTGCTGCCAGCGCCGTTCAACGCAACCCTTTGTACGCCTGAGATTGTCGAAGCGCTGGGCTCAACGCGCATTACCTGGATTCAAGCAGGAGCAACCAACTGTGTTGGATACGGAATCGTGTTGACGCTTGCCACCATATGCATGCATAGCATCTTCCGAGATATATCGCACACCTCAATGGAACGTCTTGTACCCTCAAAACGAAAGTTGGTACTGTGCCTGAAGGTGCCAATCATCCTCACTCCTCGAGATATCATTGCGTTTCTCTTCGTAGTGATCATGACCGCTTTCTCCACAATGAGTATGGTATCAATCAACAAATCCATCGTGACGACGTCGGCAGAGTTGGGTTGCTGGAATGGCTTGACAGTCGATAACTGGTATGGCGGAGTGAATAGGCTTGGATACTATTCCTACGTGCTCACAACTTGGGTAACAGACGGCATTATGGTACGCCTACTCCCACACCATTTACCATCTTTGACGCAGCATGCAGGTTTGGAGGTGTTGGGTCATTTATCGCTCATGTTCAAGATTACCCATCCATGTTACATTGCTGGTTCCCACTTTGCTCTATCTCTCGGTCATAGGTATGAGCATTGTCTGCAGTCAGTGCTGCTTCTCTCATCGGCAGATAGGAATGGGGATGTTTTTCGCAGTTCCTGGCACACAGACGAAAACACACACTCGCAATTATGAAGTGCTCTACTCCTGCCTTACACTCTCTTTGAATGTTACTATCACAGTCATGATAGTTGTACGTTTACTGGTCTACCGTCGGCGAATTGCCGTCCTCATCGACGACAATGGGGAGAGGGACGTGCTAGGCTACACGAGCTATGTGGCGATACTGACTGAATCAGCATCGCTAATCGTCGTCTCCAACATCTTCCTCATCGTGTCGATGAAGACCCAGTCATACTTTCAATCCATTGCTTTTACAGCCAATTCCCAGCTTCAGGTACGTCGCGACCTCCCACAGCAGCCAAAACCATTCTTTGACGCCGATCCCCCAGATTATTGCGCCATTCCTGATCGTTGCGCGTGTTCTGAAAAGAAAGGCGTGGAGTCCGGACACCGACAAGATATTCACGTCAACAGGGAGCTTCCGTGCACGTCCGCAGAGGGGAACACCCTTGCCTGGCAATAGAGAGCGGCACCGCAGCATGTCCATCATTCAGTTCAGCACGCCGCCCCCGACGCCGCTGCACAGACTGGACCGCTTGCCGACGAACTCGGGCCCAGAGTCGGAGACTCTGCGTGTTTCTGCCAACACATTCCAGCGGGACTCGAACGACAAGCCACGATCGATACCTTCCATCCAGTTCGCTTCTCCTCCAGCTTCACCAGGGTTTGAAGTTCGATTGGAGGAAGGGCAAGATCCGCATTCTAAAAGCACTTGGCTGTAAAGCTACGCATACTTTCGGAGAGTCTAGACCAATGTACCACAGACAAAGGAGGTACTAATTAGTGATACCTGCATAGAATATAATTGCCACCACGTGGTGAGCTACGTTGTATTATATTTGCTCGGCCCTTAAGAACGGTCGTTTCAATTATCAGACCTATCAAAGTCCAGCAATTACTACTAAGGCAGACCGCATCAGGAACACTCACCCCCTTATGTAAGCCACTTGGCCCCCTCAACGTCGACCTCAATAACTTGGACAACTCAACGCAAATGTACTAATTGCTTGCTCAGTACTGTGGCGAGGACAGACATAAACATCTGCCAGCTTGAAAATTTGAAAATTATTGACTTTTAACGAACTTATATAGCTTTTTTCTGAAAACACCAAAAACACCCCAAATATGTTTTTATGCACTTGAGAAGAGGAAAGAAAAAAGTTGAACTTTCAATGCGAACAATTTGGCCGTGTGAACATTACGTAACATACCTTATATGGAAAGACCAAAGCGACCGAGTTGCCACCAAGAGCAGACTGACTGTCTTCAGATTACCTTTTGGTGTATCAAGCACCACTTAGCATAAAATCAACAAGTTCAAAGAATTTTGGAGCATTTCTTGACATTCTGAGTTGTATAGGTACCTGCCAATCTCAACTTGATCCCTTCAATTTTTTGGAAAACCCTCGATTTGGCCGGTCTTGGCGCCAAGCCTAAATCTTACAGTCATGGACCGGCCAATGTGACACGATCACATGACGTGACGGCAAACCTTCTTTCTCCCCTCCCTCATCGAGAACTTGGCCAATTGACTTCAAACCAATGTTAGCAATTAGATATGGGCCTACTTTACCACTTCCAAATATTTTTACTAACAGCTGAAATGATATATCCTACAAATTCTGCATTACAAGCCTGAAATTCTGTCAATTCTGCGCATTTTCTAAGGTTTTTGAATCTTGCCCGCTTCATATGTCTAGATCCACAATACCTGCAGTTCCGAAAATCACAGTGTATGTTCTACCTATATTCTACTACCCATTTTATCTGCTAACTCAATCACTGAGCACCCGTTTAGCTCAGTGTCACACTAAAATGTATTATATACCTAGTTGTGTTTCAAACTAATGGGAAGATAGATGCCAAATTTTCAAGTATTGGTGGTGGGTTTCATGTTGAAACATGGCCATATATTTTTCAAGAGTCACTTGAAGCTTGAAACACCAATTTACACTTGAAAAGAAGTCTCCTACCTCCATCCTACTTGCAATAAAATCTTCTCTCATCAAATCTGGAGATTTTGGCAAGATTCTGTTGCATAGGAGTGTCTCATTGAACCATACAACACTACCTATAGACCATTTATATCATGGCTGTGATACATAAATTCATTACATGTGTCTTTGTGCTGCGAAACCCCTTCTCATTTGCAATAGCAGAAGGGTGTCACGTTGTGTGATCTCACATCAAAATGGACACTCATGTA